>CM039730.1:35550293-35841204 GCA_022539455.1 Dendrobium nobile
CCCATTCGGCCGATCATGTTAGTCGGAAGGTGCCCCACTCCGCTTATCAACCTAGACCTGAGCCTAAGCCACAATAACCTCACTTAGATTCACATTACCGTCTACCCACCTTTAATGGTTCCTCAGACTCTTACTACTTTAGGGAATGGGTTAGACAATTAGAAGACTATTTTGAATCACGTGATATTCCTCTAAGTCCCACCAGGTTAGCATTGCTAAGTCTCGCCTGAACGATAGTGCTCGTCAATTTTGGATGAGGTTGAAAGATCATAAAGAGTGGCGAATACTCTATTTCCGATTGGAAAGACATGAGACGAGAACTTGGATTAAAATATATTTCCCCTACTTGTAACCAGCCATCTAATTTTAAGATTAGGTCATCTCCTATTCATCAAACTTTAGGGTACAACATTCTCAAGAACCCTACACGTGAAAGTCAGTCCTACTCATCTGTTACACTCCAATCTGATATCGTGACTCCTAGTCCTCACTGAGCGGCAGTTACTTATGTCCCTACCTTTTCGATTACCCCTAAACCTGTCCGACATACCACTCCCACTCACATAGTGGCCCCAACACCTAGTGTTCTTCATCTGGAACACCACTCTGCCTCTTTTGTTGGGATAACTCGTGAATATCACCGTGGTCGAGACCACCCATCCCCTAGTAACTTCAGGGTTGCTGCCCCACCTTGTAGGTCTTCACATAATCTTGATGGACAACCCTCTTTTTGGTCTTCTGTTGGATCGGTCCCATATGACTCCTCACGTGGGCCGACTCCTATCCATCCCAACCCACCTTGTCTGAGCATTCATCTTCTCTGCGTGGTGGAGCCCGATTTACCTCAACATGTGGGTGACTTCACTACCTTTAAAATTAGTGAGGATTCTAAGGCTACCTAACCTTTGGTATCCCCAATCTTTGACCCTGCAAGTGTAATTGTACCATAAAGAAGCACTGCAAAGGATAAGTTTCCTGAACCTGAGGCTGAGTGCATCCATTTTGTAATACTAATGATATGACTCATAACGAGGACTTCTTTGAGGTTGAAACTAAAGAGATTGAATTAGACTCCCTGCATAACGTAAACCATGAGTTAGGAGATTTAGAACCTTTAAACGTTGATACCTTAGCCCACCCTGATCCTAGTCTCCTCAAGGATATCCCTATGGATAAGATCTGCCTGGATGATATTAAGTTGATCTCGAAAGAAACTGAGCTGAGCTTGAGTACTTTGAAATTAAATTCGGAAGATTCTAATTTCCTTATATCTCCTACTAAGTTGATCCCAAATAATCTTGATTTAATTTTGAATAATTTTGATGGTGATGTGGATACTCTCAAGGTAGAAGTGATTCAATTGAATTTACTACATGAATTAAACCCCGATGTAATTGAACCTGAATCTATTGATCTTAGGGTTATAACCATACCTGATCCTATTGAGAATATTAATATGAATTTGGAAGACAGTAATTTGACCCTGATTGATTCTGAGCCTAATTGGAGAATTGAATCTCGTGTTTTATTGGAGTCTATTTTAGGAGTTGATCATTTAGATTTGCGTTTGAAAGAGTGTGTCTTTCTTGATTGGACTTATCTCACCATTCCTCCTACCGACTTTAATATTAGATAGTATTTGCCCATACTTTCATGTCACCTTTCTAACTGTTGTGCCCACTTTTGTTCTAGACACTCAACCCCATCTTTTGAGTCACATACTTGTTGGTGACTCTTTGGGCTATCCCATTATAATTATGAGTCAAGACTCATCATCTTATTATATTCATGATTCCTCCATCATGCCCTCTATATTCTTGACCTCACATGTTAAAGACCATCTCTCTCCTAGTTGGATCACTTTGCTAGATTACCCTGCTGCCCCTAGGAGACTATTTATGACCCTAGTTGAAACTCCCTATAGAAATGCCCTTGTAGCTAAGGATGTCTTCATTGCTCCTCCTACACCAGTTCCCTTAAACATGAAAACTTTATGTCCTCTCATTTTGTGACTGATCCGTCTTTATTCTTATCTATGTGTGCTTGTAAGTCAGTATGTTTGTGTGTGTTTTAAATCGATTTTCTTTCAAAATTTTCTTCGTTTTAAACTTTTGTGTGAGCCCACAATTCGTGCCAGTCATCATGCCTATCAAGTCACTTGCATCACATCATTCCCATATTATTTATCTTGTTGAATATTGAATTTTAGACACATGAATTTGCATAAAACATGCTGCATTTACATCGCATATGCATGAACTATTTAAGGAAATTGCACGCCTAATTGAACAGAAAGATAATAATTATAGACTTAATGCTGAATTTAAACGACGATTTAAAACTTTTGATGTTGGTGACTTAGTGATGGTGCATATTCGTTCGGAGCGGTTCCCACAAGGAACTGCAAAGGAATCACATGCTAGAGGTGCAAGACCACTTAAAATAGTCAAGAAAATCAATAACAACGCTTACGTGGTGGATCTGCCTGCGGAGTTCAACATTCATCCCTTTGTTAACACAAAAGATTTAGTAACCTATGAGGGTCTAGAGTTAACCCATCAAATCCACTTCAAGTTGAGCATTGTGCGACCCCACCCTGTGAGAACCTCAGCCTACCCCCACTCCCAAATATTCCCAAATCACCCATAGTGGAGAAGGTTGACATGATTCCGAGTGATGACATTATTTTCACAAATGAGAGTGGATGAAGATATCTTATAAGGTGGAGAGGTTAACCAGGGTCAGAGGATACATGGTCAGAGCGCGAGGAGCTACAACAGATCGACCCAGATGCACGAGAGTTCTCGAGACACCCACTTGACGGTGTAGAGTTTTCTCCCACTCGAGGAGAATGATGAGGACATCAGAGATCAGCGGCTACAACCTGGAGTTTATTTTTTTGTGTTTTATGTACTAGTTTATTTTGTATTTCTATTTTTTCCATTTTAACCCTAGGGGTGGTTATCTGGTGTTGTAGCCCGAAGGGCATTTTAGTCTTTGTTTCTTTTCTTTTCATGAGGCCTATTTATAGGCTAGCTCTCTTGTATTTTGAGATGATGATGAATATGAATAAAAATTTCAGCTTTCTTATTCTTGATCTCTTTGTGTGTTTTTGAGAGGAGAAACCCTAAAAGAGGGTCATGCATCACCCGTCAGCTGCCGGTGGATTCCGGGACTCGCGGTTAGTCTTCATAGTATTTTCTTATCGTTTCTTTCTTTCACCTACATCTGGCCACCCTATCCTCCCTCCCTCCACCGCCGGCCAATCCAACCACCACCCCACCGGCCGACCTCCTCCTCTAATCTCCCACCATAGTCGCCGACCAACCCTCACCTCCACCCCATGCCATCGACACCCCGCCTACACACCCAAACCTACGGCACAACAGCACCCCCCCTTTTTCCCCTCCACCTTTCGTCTCCTTACGCCCTGCTAGGCCCACTAGAATCCACCTCCCCTTTTCCACCCGCCGGACCTCCCTCTCCACTACATGAAGCCGCCGACCACCCCTTTTCCACCGCCATAGCCGCCGACCACATAATTCCCTCCAAACGTTTGAATTCAAACCCACTATAAGTGTTTTCCTAATTTAGCTCCACTTATTTAGGAAGAGAATTAAATTCAAATTCAAAATATTTGAATTTCAAAACTCTTCTTAAATTCTGCTCCTTTAATTTAAGAAAACCCCTCAATTAACTTAAATCTGAAATTAATTTCAGATTTAAGTACTCAATCCCCTTAATTGCTTGGGCCCACCTCCTTAATGCCTAACCCCTCTCTCTCTCCACTCTCCTTGGCTGACCCCTTCCCCCTCCTCTATCTAATTAATTAGGTCCCATAAATTAAGGATCTAATTAATACAATCCTCTTTCCACTTTCCCTCCTAATTCCCCAATTATTTCAAATTCAAATTTCAATTAAACATAGCCCTAATTACTCATTAAATCTGAAATTTATTTCAGATTTAATTCTACCCTTTCCCCACCACCAAACTTTAGAATTCAAGTTCCAATCTCATTCCTCTTCCCCACCCCATTGCTTGGCCGAATCCCTACCCGCCCCCTCCCTGTCCGAAACTCTTCTGCACCTTATTGGGTGTTATCCAAGATCTGTCCACATCAACACCGCTGTTGTCCTGAATTTCTGCACCTCTTCCCAGCTATTCCTTGGTGTGAGAAGGCTCGTGGTTGCTGTCCACTTCTTTCCCAGCTTTCAAACATCCTTGTCGGAATGCGTATCTCTCTTGTCTTTGGGTAAACTCGACACCCGACTCACTATCTTCATAGTTACATGATTGCATCCTTGATTGTGATTTTATTATATTCATAAAGATTATGTTACTGTTTCTCCGCTAAAACCTAATAATTGAAAGAGTTGTGTGAATGATCTTCTTGTAGTGACTAATCTCATTGTTAGTCTAGGGATTTCTTGTTTAAACTTTCCATGTATGGAATGTTAGCTTAATTGATTGTTTTACGGTCTTAACTCCTATATATATATGATTTAGCCTATGCTTATGTCACCGCTCTTTGTGTTTTATGTTGTCGTTCGAAATCGCTATAAAGATATAATTATTGTGCTCTACATATTAAGCGTGCAAATTCTTTAATCTAATCATCCTTGCATGTATGTTCTACATCACAAGCAGAGGCCAACAACGACTATCGGCTAGTGGTGATGATTGGCCGCATCCAGTGACTGACGACGGTGGGGCGGCAATGACAAATAAATTATAGTGTATTTGGAACTTGACCTAATCTAACGATTTCCAAACACATCAAAATTAAACTAAAGGGTGAATTTTAAATACTACTCGCATTTCTTTTACTTCAAACAAACCACCAATATTTTCAAAACTCATGCATTTGAAATACTTTATGCCCGTTTTACTTGAAACTAAATGGCCTCTTAAGATTTCATAGAGGAAACCTTTATGAGTTTATATTGATTGCCACCTTATATTTTTTTTAAAATTCCACATATTTTAAATACTAAAACCAAACAACCCTCAAGATTTTCAATTGCACCAAAAATGAATTAGATGATAAATTCCAAATACTTCAAAAATTTTATTTTGCATTTCTTTAATTTCAAACAAAACACTAATATTTTCAAAATCCTTGCATTTAAAATACTTTATACCCATTTTACTTGAAACAAACCAACCCCTTAGGTTTCCTAGAGGAAACCTTTATGAGTTTATATTGATTATCACCTTATTTAAAAAAAAAAACCTTAACATTTTTTAAATTCCACTTATTTTTTGTTCATATATGTAGTAGACTTATAATTATTGTTAATTAAGAACTATTCAATGGAGCATCCTTTTGCAAATCATGTATACATGCTATTAATATTGAACAAGCTTTAGCAAAATTATAAAAACTCGGCTATGGGTTTGAAACGACTAATGAATGTGGTAAAAAGGCTATATTAGATTTTGCTCTATCTTATAATTTTTTAATTGCTAATACCTTATTTAAGAAAAGAAATAAGCATCTCATCACTTATAAGAATGGATATAGTAAAACTCAGATTAATTATTTTCTTATAAGAAAAATAGATTATTTAGATTGCAAAGATTGTAAAGTTATTCCGAGTGAAAGTTTATGTACCCAACATTGTTTTTTTAGTTTTGGACTTTAAGATGAATGTGTAGAATATGAAAAATATAATAAAACGTTATTCTAAGATTAAATGGGGGCATATATAGAGCACCCCCCCTCTTCTTAAATATTTTTGAGAGTAAGATTCGTGATATTAAGATTTTATTTGTGCATGAGGAAGCGCATGTTTTGTGGAAAAAATAGCTAGTAATATTAAAATTGTTGCAAAGAATTTGTTTGAAGTTTCAAAAGGAAAAACTCATAATAATAAAAACTAATTGGTGGTAAAATTAAAATGTGCAAGAAAAGATAAAAAAATGAAGTTTTGTTATAATAATTGGTTTAGATGTAAAAACTCCGAAAATTGAGAATGATATAAAGAGACTTGTAAGGTGTCTAAGAAAGCAATATGCGATGCAAAGATTTTAGCTTTTAATGATTTATATAATATGTTAGATTCTAAAGAGGGCGAAATACATATGTATAAGTTAGCCAAACAAAGAGAGAGGAGTAGTAAGGATTTAGTTCAAGTAAAGTGCATTAAGGATGAAGATTAAAAAGTGCTTATTTTAGAAGAGGATATTCAATAAATGTGGATGAGATATTTTGCTAAGCTTTTCAGTGAAAATTGTGAGAATACGATAGACTTCATTGACCTTAGCACTCTAAATAAAAATAGAGATTTTTATTTTTATCGACATATTAGTAAAACTGAAGTTAGAGAGGATTTAAAGATATTGAAGTGTAGAAAAACTAGTGGACCTGATGATATTCCAATAGAGTGTGTGGAAATGCTTAGGAGATGAAGGAATTTTGTGACTTTAAGCGATCAAGTCATTAATAATTATACTCGTTCTAGATATCTTGAACATATTGTTCAGAGTGGTGGTGAAATAGATGGGGATATTATTAGTAGAATTCAAGTTGGATGGTTGAAGTGGAAGAATGCTTTAGGTTTGTTGTCTGATAGAAAAATACCACTTAAACTTAAGGGAAAATTTTATAAGATGGTGGTGAGACCTGCAATGCTTTACGGCGTAGAATGTTGGCCATTAAAAGAGAAGCATAATATTAAGTGTTGCTTAGATGAGGATGCTTAGGTGGATAAATGGATTTTCTCTTAGAGACATGATACGAAGCGTGCATATCCGTAAAAAGGTTTGAGTAGCTCCAGTGACAAATAAGATTAGAGTGAGTCGCCTTAGATGGTTTTTTCATGTAAAATGGCGGCCTTCCGATGACCGTGTTAGGAGAGTAGATGTATTAGATTTGGCCTATGTTAAGAAAGGTAGAGATAGACCTAAAAAGATTTGGTTAAAAATATTATAAATGATTTTTTTATTATATTTAAATGAGAATTTGACTCTTAATAGGACACAATAGAGAAAAATAAATCATGTAGCCGCCCCCACGTAGTGGGATAACGGCTTGATGTTATTGTTGTTGTTGTTGTTTAATAAGTAATAGTTATTTGAGAGCTTGATAAAACGCTAAATTAATGATGACTTAGTTATTTATTTGATGAATTTTTTGTATTATTATAATAATTTTATTAAATTTTATGCATTTAAAAAATTATGTATTTTAGTAGAGATCTAAGTATGGTAAAAATATTAAACAAATAGCTAGATATATGAATTAATTTTTTATAAGTATTTTAACATCACCTAACAACATAAATAAAACTTAGCGATTTATGTTCATAATTGATTAATTCTTATAGATTATTTTATATCTAATAGTTAGGTTGTTTGCTTAAATTAGTAGCATTAAATATATAATTAGTTAGGTTTTTTTAAAGCTTGAGTACAACTTAAAATTGAATGCAAAAAAAAAAAAAAAAATTGAATGAAAAATTAATGAATAAGTTTGAACATGGTAATATTTAGCTCGATTCGATTCATTTATAGATTGAAAGTTTGAAACTATCACATGGTCCCAAATTGCTTGTTTGCTAACTATAGTTGGAAAGATCTTAGGAATATTGATTCCCTCAATGTGTTTCTTGAATAATGAAAATCAAAGAAGCTATAGAAGGGGAAACCCATAAGAATATCTATTAGAATAGTTGCAATAAACATTTTCTATGAAGGAAGCTCCGGTTTGTCAAGAGTGTTAGTCATCAAGCGGATCTTCAATTGGTTGCAATGAGATGCAAGAGGAATGGAGGATTACTCAGTTATTCTTGAGTAGGCCAATGATATAAGGAGTGAAGCCTTAGCAATGAATATATAGGAGAACATGAGATTTAATAGTCAAAGCCTAGTCGAGGATTACTGAAAGACCCCCTTCTTAGATGGAGGTGTCAATTTGGGTTGTTGGGTCAGGTTCGAGTTTGACTTGAAGTTGAACTGACAAGAATATACTTGAACAGAACTCAACCTATTTATTATATGAGCAATAATGTGAGGAAATTTTAAAAAGGAGCTTAATCAAAGATTGATTAGCAAAATTAAGTTTGTTATAAATAAATTAAAAAACAAGCAAAAATGCTAAGTTAGCCGACATTATCTTTGAAAACGCCAAATAGTTTGACATTTTTCTTAAAAAATGTATTTTGTCTAATATTTGTTAAAGAAATAATAAAAAAAAATAATGATAATTGATAAGATTTCAGGTTGTGGAGTAAGCAAACTATAGTTCCAATGAGGAACCTAGGTTCGAATTCCCCTAAAAAAAATTAAAGTATTTTTCTAACTTAATTATTCAGAATTAATTAATCATTTTTTAACTTAAATGTTTTTATGATAATGATTAGCATAATCTAATTATTAAATATATATAATTAATATTAAAAAAAATAAAAATTAAATTTTATATTTAATATCTTAATTCAAATTTTAAATTTTTATTATAATTAATTTAAGTCATTTTAAAACAAAATTTTACATTAAGATAACTTAATTATTCAATATTAATTTTTTATTTATTTTAACTTAATTAATTAAGCTACATTAAATTCATTACATATATCTTTACAGGTGGTTCAAATTTATACAATCTTTCACGTATACATATATATTTATCTATATTTATCTATCATAATAATCATAGACATCCTTATTGTCAATTTTTCATTATCACATATACATTTGAATTAGCATTATCTTGCACGTAATAGCATTCGACTATAAGTGAAACAAATATATAAAGTATTACATTTAGAATTTAAATAAAATAATATAATGAAATTTCTATAAATAACTATAATTAACCACTTTAATTGCTTCTGTATTTCAATTCCTTTCAAATAATTGGTCCCTGAGATAGCATTTCTTAATGCAACCCAAAATTACACATCCAATTACATAACTATTACCATCTTTAATTTTCATTATTTTCACATAAAAATTTCCTAAATACAATCTTACCTCAAATCCCTTTTTGAAGTTGAGATTCACCACTAATTTTCTTCGCCCTATTAGACGATCACTTATTTTTTTATTAATTTAAGAAATTCAAAATAATAAATTTGAATGTAAATAATAATTAGATTATTTACCCTTTTCACCGTTGCCAGAAAATGGAAAAACTCCAAATTCTAAATTCTCTTTCTCTTTTTCTCTTTTTCATACTGTTTTTAACTTTTCAATTTATGAAAACTAACCTACACTTGAATTCACATCAATCGACGGTAATTTTTTAAAATTTGAATAGAAATAAATCCTAAACTAAAGATAATTGCATTTGAATACCTTCTTGACGTTCTTCCAATTTCCTTCCCTTTCCTCTCTCAAAATTCTTCCTCTTTCTCTTCAAATTTCTTCTTCTACATTCAAATTTAATGTCAACTCTCCCTTAAGTTTCAATCATAGGATAAATGACTAAATAAAAATGAATACAAATAATCAAACTTACTTTCTCCTCCTTTTTCCTCTCCGCTCAATCCTCTCAATCGAACTTCTAATTTGCTTTTTTCTGCCACAGGAGTGCGTAAAAAAAGTTATTTCTCTTAAGGAGTGGCTACCTTTCACGTTCGATCGCAGAAGTCCACTCAACGGTGCGATCCGAGCCCTCCAGGAGGGTTCCTGCACGCACGCGGGTCACTTGCGATCTGCCTAGACCTGTTGCTCACTGGATTTCTAATTAGGGTTGGCCGGTTCAATTGAACCGGCCGAACCGGCCTTTATATATTTGGTTATATGCAAATTAAATGTATTAAAATATTTTTTAATATTTGTTAGGACACTTTCAAATACACTCTTTATCTGTCTCTCTTTCTCCATGCAAACGCCAATTAATGTCGCTAACCAATGTTTCATCAGTGGCTCCTCTTCTATACACCATTGTCATCACCACTACTTGTTGACCCCACTCTCAAACCACCGCTCTCCACCTTGACTTTTACCTCTTCTCGTCCTCCTTGCCGTCCCCCTTCTCCTCACTCCTCCACAGACCCTTACCCTTAATTACAGCTACTGTACTTCTAGTTTGAAATGTCTCGATCTCCACTTTGGCATTCCCTTTGGCTTTTGAGGGTGATGGGCCTCCATCTTCTTATCATAGACAATCTTCATAGGTATGCTGAAAAAAAACAGTTACAATTGAAAGTTTCAGAATATAAGGACTACAAAGTAAAGGAAACAAAAATTAAATTGTTCAGGCCATGCATTCACTCTGCACTCCTGCCGAGCAAAAGCACGTAAGTCTCCATGAAGTAATTCTTTAAAAAATTGTCGAGATATAAAAGGACACCTTTCAATGGGTTTGACTTAAAAAAAATTGTAGTAGTAATATTTTAAGTGAAGGGCATTACAAATCGTCTTTTTCTTTATGAATCTATGGTCAAATTTTTATGAAAAGTGATCAAATTAGGTCACAATGTTGTTCATCAGTTGCAGGCCAATATCAATAATCTGGGTCTTGTATTTGAAAGTAATGTAGAAGGCTAAAAGATAATTATGTAGAGAATGTAATCGATTACTCTATCTAATGTACGTGTTGTCTTTTATTTATTTTGGCATGTTATATCAGCAATCACTATTTGTCTATTTCTGACAAATTTGCTCCGCTACTTTATTTTAGGAGCCCTTCGCAGCTGTTGTAATAATGGCTTGCAACCGCCCAGACTATCTTGAAAGGACAATTGAATCTGTCCTGAAGTATGTCCATTTTTTACATTAATTATATTTTTAGATCCAACTGTTTCCATGTTAAAACAATAAGTATCCTTTCTTTATGTCGAGAAAACATAGCTAACTAGCATGTTAACGCTGCTTCATCTTTTCTAGATATCAGAGGTCAGTACCTTCAAAATTTCCCATTTTTGTATCTCAGGTACACGTGCCTTACTTTATTATTAATTTTTGGATTTTATTTCTAGAAAGTCAAATTCTCCTATTTCCAGGATGGAACTAATCCAGATGTTAAAAGCAAAGCTTTGAGTTACAATCAGATAGGACATATGCAGGTCTGAGATCTAATTGTTGCTGCTAAACCAGAAGCACCATGTTTTTTTTTCCTCAGGCATCTGAATTAACTGTGGCAATACTATAAGCAAACTCTAGCTATAAAATTTTCAATAGTTTTGCTCACTTTATGTAGTATATTGCAATGTGATCTGGCCTCTCTTTACAAAAGAATGACATTTTTAATATTGGCTAGATCTCTACTGCCCTTGATATCTACTTATTATCTTACTCCGCATCCTTATTTGATTGCAATTTAACCAAATCTAGGTTTAATTTTTGAACTCTGCATTGTTGGTCTCTAATGATTGGGATAAGGCTGCTGCTGCTGATGATGATAATAAGATGGGGTAAGCATAACTTTATATGATATGGTCAAACACCAGCATTGATAAAGGTTATCCCATTATGCTGTTTATTTATCAAATCTGTTAAACCTTTACAACAGTGGAGCAGTGGGCGAACAACACGTACTGGAACAAGGCTGTATTGATTTCACCTTGTTACCTGTTTATATAACTATCAGGTCAACACATTTAAACACATTGAGTTTGTTTAGGCTATCTTAAACCCTTTGAAATTTTACTACTTGTTAGAGTTTAGGTTGCCAAATGCATCCTCAATTTAACTTAGAAAGGCCCAAGTTTGAAAATAAAACACAGTTCACAAATTTCAGAAGTTTAATTATGTCCTATTATTATAGCTATGTTTAGGACGGCTTTATCACCGCTTCTTATAGCAGCTTTCAAGTACAAAATTTTTTCATTTTTGTACTTGAAAGCTGCTTTAAGAAGCAGTAAGAAAGTCTTCCCAAATGAAGCCTATATGATGTCTTGATGCGGTTAGCAGTTAAAGGTTTATTCTCTTGTTTTGTTGCTTTATTTCCTCTCAACCTCCCAACCCCTTGTCATTTACATTCTCCAGGATCTCATTAATCATGATTTTAGAAGTAGAATTTTGGTTCAAAGCATTTGAATTGCCCCTTCTTGTCTTTTTAAGCTTGGATTTTGAAGTTTATAATAGTTTTTGCTGATAAGGTAACAACGGAGGGAGCCAAGATCTATATAATTTTACAGTGTACTTTTTTTTCCTCCTGTATAGCTTTTGCGTTAGAATGTAAGCATGTTTTAGACTGGTTATGTTGCATATTGCCAAATCATCATATAGCTTAGATCAGTGGTTCAGCTCTAGCCCAAAAACTTATGTATATTTAACTCTAATTGCTGAAAAATAAGACGTTTTAATGACTTTTTCTGTTGAAAGAAATTCCGATGTTGGCCGAATCTCATGCTTTTGATCAGTAAGAGGTTAAAAAAAAATATCTTAAAAGAAAAATGTGCGAATGATGAACTCATAGTTGAAACGTAGTAAGGCACCATGTGAGCAATTATGCGGCTGTAATTTATATCAGATTTTCACTGATTCAGTTTATCTACTCATTTTTTACAAATTTTATGAGCCATTAAAATATATTATTAGCCAGCAAAGTTTTCATTATTGCTCGATTGCAGCACTTGGATCTTCAACCCGTGAACCCTGAGAGACCTGGTGAAATAATTGCATACTACAAGATTGCTAGTATGTATCTTTTTAGTGTTAGTTACATTTACCTCCTCTGTTGATAGTTAATATTATGCATAAATCTCTTGTGTATTCTGAAATCATACTTACATTCCATGTTTTAGATATTACATTACATGTTAACCTCAATGCTCTCTTTGAAAGTACACTCGACTCCACTATTATTAATTACATATTAAGCCCAAATCATTACCTGAGATCTAAAAAAATATGAGGTAAGAATTTCAGAAAACACATGAGAGGCATGTGTATTATTGCTCATCTATAAGTGAAGTAAGTCTTATTAACCAATAATTTTGTTTTCTTTCATTTGATTTTTTTTTAGACTAAGGATTTTATTTCTCAGGGCATTATAAGTGGGCCTTGGATGAGTTATTTCTCAAAAAGAATTTCAGTCGTGTAATAGTATTGGAAGGTATCATTGGCTTTTGGGGCTTGTTGATCTTGTTTGCTTTATGCACGGCCTCTTAACTGCTAGTTGACTCTTTATTGCTTGACAGATGACATGGAGATTGCCCCAGATTTTTTTGATTATTTTGAGGCTACGGCCACTCTACTTGACAATGATAAGTATGCTCCAAATTGACATATCTACTGGAATAATGACTATAGCTGCAGTAACTTCACAATGACTAGATAATGTGCTCACCAATTTACTGTTGAAGGAGTGTCATGGCTGTTTCTTCGTGGAATGATAATGGTCAACGTCAGTTTGTGCATGATGCTGGTAAGATTGGATTTACCAGAAGCATTCTTAGGAACTGGACATCTTTGAGGATATATACTTTCCTTAATGATTTTTAATTAACTTTTGGGTGTCATTTATCTGCAGAGGCCCTTTACCGTTCTGATTTCTTTCCTGGACTAGGATGGATGCTAACAAAATCCACCTGGGTTGAATTGTCACCTAAGTGGCCTAAAGCATATCCTCAACTGCTTAGTTATAACTTCTTATGTTTGTGAGCTATGAAGAATTTGCAGCTTTGGGACATTTTCCTTGACATAGCACACTTATTGGGATGACTGGCTGAGACTAAAGGATGTACATAAAAATCGCCAATTTATTCGCCCAGAGATCTGTAGAACATACAATTTTGGTGAACATGTATGTATCGTCTTAATTCATATATTTGCTTAAAAAAGTTGACCTTTATATGTGACTTCTTTTCAGGGTTCTAGCATGGGTCAGTTCTTTAAGCAATATTTGGAGCCTATCAAATTAAATGATGCCCATGTATGTTCAGGAAGTTCATCTTTTTGTTCCCTTGCTTCAACTTTCTTTTTTATCAAAAGATCTTATATTGAGCCCTTTTACTGTGATTATTGGAAATAGGTTAACTGGAAGGAAATGGATCTGGGTTACTTAACGGAGGTATTGCTATTTCTGCAGTTGTGTTGTTGCGGTCTATGATGTGATAGCTGAATTTGCACTACTATGATGGTTGGCAGGGAAATTTCTTGAAACACTTTGCAAAAATGGTTGCAGATGCGAAACCCCTATATGGAGCAGATGTGGTAGGACAGGCTTATAACATAGATGGTGATGTTAGGATCAGATACAGTGATCAAAGTGATTTCGAACGAATTGCACGCCAATTTAGAATATTTGAAGAATGGAAGGCAAGTGCTTTTCTGTTCATGAGCATACTTTAAATTTGGCAGTAGAAAGGTCACATCTTTCCTTTATTTTAAGTAAAACGACTCCCCAATTTTTTTAGTGGATGGCAACTCTCTAGTCTCTTCGATGTCTTCTGGTGCCACAATCACTTGTTATACCCTTTGTTTGTTTGATGTCTCAATCATTCAGCCTTGATCTGGTCATCTACTTATCCATCATTGTATCTGAAACATTCATTTGCTGGATTGCTTAAACTTTATCATAAGAAGGGGCGTGCCAGTATATTAGGATTCCTGCTAATGCAGGATTTAAGAAACTGTTGATGTGCATTGACTTATCCCTGCAATTCAGATAGGTTACTTTTGTGACTTGAGCCCTTGACTTCCACATCACAACAACAACAACAACAACAACATCAAGCCTTTATCCCACTACGTGGGGTCGGCTACATGAATCCTTTTTCTCTATTGTGTCCTATTAAAAGTCAAATTCTCGTTTAAATCTAATAAAGAAAGGTCATTCCTAATATTTTCTAACCAAGTCTTTTTAGGTCTACCCCTATCTTTCTTAATATAAGTCAAATCTAATACCTCTACTCTCCTAACCGGGTCATCGGAAGGCTGCCGTTTTATGTGACCAAACCATCTAAGGCGACTCTCTCTAATCTTATCTTCTACTGGAGCTACTCCAACCTTTTCACGTATATGCTCATTTCGTATCCTATCTCTAAGGGTAAAGCCACTCATCCACCTGAGCATCCTCATCTCTGTCACACTTAACTTAGTATTATGCTTCTCTTTTAATGGCCAACATTCGGCACCATAAAGCATTGCAGGCCTCACTACCATCTTATAGAATTTTCCCTTAAGTTTGAGGGGTACATTTCTATCACATAACAAGCCCGATGCATTCCTCCACTTCAACCATCCAACTTGAATTCTGCTGATAATATCCCCATCTATTTCACCATCACTCTGAACAATAGATCCAAGATATCTAAAACGTGTACTCTTATTAATGACTTGATCGCCCAAAGTCGCAATCCCCTCACTAGGTCTGTTACTACTAAAATTACACTCCATATATTCCGTTTTAGATCTACTCAAGCGAAAACCTTTAGACTCTAAGGTTGACCTCCATAATTCAAGTTTACCTTCAACTCCCTCTCTAGTCTTATCAACAAGAAGAATATCATCAGCAAAAAGCATACACCAAGGTACATTCTCTTGCAAATGTCTAGTGAGAACATCCATGACTAAAGAAAAAAGATATGGGCTTAAGGCTGATCCTTGATGTAACCCAACCGAAATAGGGAAATACTTGGTCAATCCACCTTGTGTTTGAACACAAGTAATAGCTCCTGCATACATATCTTTAATGATTTGAATATAAACATTATTGACTCCTTTCTTTTCAAGAACTCTCCATAGCACTTCTCTTGGAACTTTATCATATGCTTTTTCTAAATCAATAAATATTATATGTAGATCCTCCTTATTTTCTCTATATTTCTCCATCAAACCTCTTAATAAATGTATGGCTTCCATAGTCGACCTACCCGACATGAATCCAAATTGATTATGAGAAACATTAGTATCACGCCGCAACCTATGCTCCATAACTCGCTCCCAAAGTTTTAAAGTATGACACATTAACTTAATACCTCTATAATTCGCACAATCTTGCGCATCACCTTTATTCTTAAAAATAGGAATTAACACGCTCATTCTCCACTCATCTGGCATCTTTTTAGTCTTCAAAATAGTATTAAAAAGTTTAGTAAGCCATGAAATTCCTTCATCTCCTAAGCATTTCCACACCTCTATTGGAATATCATCAGGTCCAACAGCTTTTCCACCCTTCATTTTCTTTAAAGCCTCTCTAACTTCAGTTTTACTAATACGCCGATAAAAACAGAAATCTTTATTTTCATTTAGGGTGCTAAGGTCATTATAGTCAATCTTATATTCACAATCTTCATTAAAAAGTTTAGCAAAATATGTCATCCATCTTTGTTGAATATCATCTTCTAAGAAAAGTATTTTTTGATCTTCATCTTTAATACACTTCACTTGAACTAAATCCTTACTACTCCTATCTCTTTGTTTGGCTAACTTATACATATATCTTTCTCCCTCTTTAGTATCTAATCTATTATATAAATCACTAAAAGCTAATGTCTTTGCATCGCATATTGCTTTCTTAGCATCCTTACGAGCCACTTTATATATTTCTCAATTATCAAAATTTTTAAAATTAAACCAATTTTTATAACAAAGCTTTTTATTTTTAATCTTTTCTTGCACATTTGGATTCTACCACCAACTACTTTTACTATTAGGAGCTTTTCCCTTTGATACTCCAATGATATCTTTTGCAATAGTCTTAATATCACTAGCCACTTTTTCCCACATAATATTAGCATCCTCATGCACAGACAAAATCTTAAGATCTAAGATCTTATTTTCAAAAATATTTTTGTTAATATTCTTTAAATGCCCCCATCTAATCGTAGAAAATCGTTTTACTTTATTTTTTATTTTATGCCCCTTTATCTTAAAGTTCAAAATTAATAATCGATGTTGGGTACATAAATTTTCACTCGGAATAACTTTACAATCTTTGCAATCTAAACGATTTAGTTTTCTAATAAGAAAATAGTCAATATGTGTTGTACTATATCCATTTTTATAAGTGATGAGATGCTCATTTCTTTTCTTAAATAAGATATTAGCAATTGAAAAATCATAAGCTAAACAAAAATCCAATATGGTCTTGCCACCTTCATTCGTCGTTCCAAATCCATGACCACCATGAATGTTTTTAAAATCATCTACCTCTCTACCAACATGTCCATTTAAATCTCCTCCAATCAAAGCTCTTTCTTCAAGAGGTATCTTTTGTATTAATTCTTCTAAGTCATTCCAAAAATTTAATTTAGAACTCATATCCAAACCTACTTGAGGAGCATAAGCACTTATAATATTAACAATCTTATCATCAACAACAATCTTTAAAGCTATAATTTTATCTCCAATCCTATTAATTTTTATAACATTATCCTTTAAACTCTTATCTATAATAACACCTACACCATTTCTAGTACGACTCCTACCCGAATACCAAAGTTTAAATCCTAAACTATCAATTTCTTTAGCCTTCTCACCAACCCATTTAGTTTCCTGAATGCACAAAATATTTAACTTCCTATGAATCATAATATCTATTAATTCCATTAATTTTCTTGTAAGGGAACCTATATTCCAAGTTCCTATCCTAATTTTAGTTTCATGGACTAGCTTCTTTGCCCACATCCGTCCTTGATGTGGGAACCCTTGCCTATTTAACACTGTACCCGGGCGCCGGTGCAGCGGCCCTTGCATAGTACTTGTCACTGTATTCAGGCCATACAGCGCGTCGCTTCCAGGGGACGCCCTAGCATTAACACAATTTCTTAAAGGATTCATGTCATTATTGTTCGACAAGTTTTATGCTGGCTGTCGACTACCTAACGCAACCCTCCACTTTTCTCATCCAGGACTTGGGACCTGGCAAAGGCAAATTAATCATTCCTCCAATCTAGCCTTAATTTATTTTGTGTTTGGAGCAGTGGAAAGTGCGGACAATGAAAGGAAATTTAGGAAAATCATGGGTTTTATCATGATTAAATTTTTTGGTTATTTGGTGCTCACATGTTCAAATGACGACAACCCTCCTATGTTCTTGGTAATGGGTGAATCCTACAACGGTCATGCAGTTTTATTTTGAATCTCCATTACCTTTACTCCAATTCCGAACTCCTAGTAAGAGCCTTTGAATCAGCTATTCGAATATTCAGCAACTAAAAACCAACCAATATTTAGAATATGTGGAATTTTTGGGGAGTGTTTAATGAAGAAGGTCTAAACAAGTGAAATTTTGTTACCTTTCCAAAACGCTTATAGAAGATTCCATCTACAATCTTTTTTTTCCTAAGCTTCTTGAGAGTCCCTTTGTAGGCATGAAGATGTGAATTATCTAAGTCTTTATTGAGTGCAAAGAAGGTTTGAATCCTTCGTTTAGGTTATGATTATTAGTTCGTCATCTTGCCTTCTTTATTGCTCTATGAGAGGGAAATTCGAACAAAATTTTCATGTATTCATTAAACTGTAAGAATATTGGTAGATTGATATGCTTCTTGATCCATATCAAGAAGGGGAAGGCATCTTTCGAGTAGGTGTTAACTTCCAAGTAAAGAAGAGGGGAATGAAGATAGATTAGAGATAGAGAGAATAAGAAATTATTCATTCTATGCCAATTGATTACAATAGGGCCTTTTTATACTACTTGGGTAGACCAAGTTTATAAGATAGACATGGTCTACCTAGTACGTGGCTTAAAAATAAAATAGATAGACTTGGTCTACCTTACTAAAAGAGCCTAAATAAAGTAAAGCTAATTTCATATTTGTAGATCTTTTTCTCTATGTTACCTATCTTGACAATTTTGGAATTCTTCTTGTTCTTTGGTAGACTCTATTGTTTGTAGCCCATTCTTCACATTTGATATATGGATCTAGCCCCAGATGCTGATATCTAACACTTCCACCACCTTTGAAAATGATCTTGTCCTCAACGTTGAGAAAGGAAAAGTCAAAGAGAGGGAAAGAAATTCAAGGTGACTATTAGTAATAGTTTGATGGAGATTTTTTTAGGATGAATCTTAACTTGTTGTGAGACAGAGGAAAATGAAGTTTGAAAAAAAGCTCTATGTAATTCATCTAAAAATTCTTATACCGTTGGCATAGAAAATTTAGCTAGAACGGTGAGGATTTTATGGGCTATATAATTCATGCAGGAATACCAAGTACCATCCTATTTTTGAAAAGGATGGATGTTAACATGTTGATATATTGGTGGAAAATGAATACGATGGTTAATGACACTAGGTTAAGGTAAAACTTGTGGCAGTTGAAACATGTATTGAGAATGTTTGAGGAAGGTAGGATTGAATAATGGTAGATGATGTGTAAGAAAAGAAAAACGTGCTAGAGAAGGTGGCGGTTGTTGAGAAGAGATTCAGTAGGTGGAAGAGGAAGTATCTTGATTGAGTGTAGTATGCGGACGGTCAATAATTAAACTAGCAAGTTTCTTGTTTATGGAATCCGTGAAAGCATGGATTTGTTGAAGGGATGAGCCAATGGAAGCAAAATGATCATTGGCTGGAGTTACTTTTGAATTTTGGCAAATTGCAATTCTTGATTGATTTGTATTAGTCAAAGAACTTCTGCTAAATTGGAGTATTTCATTTTACTTGATTATTCAGGGCTGATTGAAGTAGTGCCAATGTGGTTTTATTTTTTGAAAACGAAAAGCCCTAATGTGTTATTGCAAGGAAGATTAGAAAATTCGCTAGTCTACACGATGTAGTATCTGACACCAGTAGTGATGATGGTTTCTTGTTGATGAAGGTTCTTGTTGGTAGTGAAAGATAGCGACTCCTTATGAGAAATAACTTCTTTCCATGCAATTCAGTGAAAGAAAATGCGAGTTAGAAGTTCTGTACGAGAGAAAACCATATAGAGAAGAAGAAGAAGGAGAGGAAGGGTAAGTAGGTAAGTAGTGGTCTGTTTTATGTATATTTTGGTAAAATTTCTCCGTGATGTAAACTTAAGAAGGAATAAATGTTTAATTTGAGTGTACCGGAAGAAGCTTTAAAGACGAGGAAGAAGAAATTTGAGAGTGGAAAGGGGAGGAAATTGGAAGAACGTCACTAAGGTATTCTGATTTAATTTTCTTTAAAGTAAGAGTTAATTAATTCTCGAATTTTAGAGATTCATCGTTGATTTATATAAATCCTTGTGTAGGAAATTCATTCGAAATTCGGAAAGTTGTAGTAAAGAGGAAGAGAAAAGTTTGGAATTCAAAATTTCTTCTATCCTTGATGACAGAGGAAGGTGTGAGTGATTGACTTATTTGTATATGTTATTACATTTTCATTTCTTTAATTAGAGGAAATATTATTGCTGTAGGAAGAGCTCAATTCTTGTAAATATTGATTCAATAGATAGAGAAGAAAGGAAAGCTTTATTATGAAGAAGAAAGGAAAAATTTAGTGAGAAGGAGAATTAAATATTTGAATTGAGACGAATATTAAAAGTATATTTGATGGGTCGAGGATTTGAAAGGAACTGAAGCACGAAATATCAAAGTGGGTAATTACAGTTGTTTATAACAATTTCATTATTGTATTTCTACATCAATTCTGAAAGTACTATTTTATAAAATTGTTTTACTTATTTTTTTAGATTATAATGAGTAAAGCGATGTAAATTAAAATGCATATATAATGGTGGAAATTTGATATATAAATTGTTTTGATTAAAGAAAAATATACTGATTATCATGGAAGTATGAAGGTATACAAAAATGTGAAAGAGATATATATTAATTTAAAACACATGTAAAAGAAATAAAAAGTAAATTTGGAAAGTATATATATAAAATAGTACAAGTAAAGAAATGATATAACTTATAAATTATAAATAAAAGCATAAATGAATAAATGAAAAGGGGAAAAAGGATATGCATGCAAATTACTGGTATGATATTGGATGGGGAAGCAACATACTCATGCATATTAAATAAAAATGGAAATGGTTGTACCTTTATTGGTACATTTTGATGGTGTTCCTGTACTAATTGAAATGGAAAAGGAATAAATATCAAATGTTATGAAATGTATATAATATGAAATCTATAAAGAAATAAATAAATGAAATAGAAAAATATGTATATGTATGCTAAATACGAATACTAAATGTTATAAGAATATACATATATCAAGTGTTATATAAGTTTTAATATTGTCTAAGAAATGAGAAAAGAACATGCATTGCATCCTATATATGTTTGAAGTTTATTTTAGCAATGGTAATTATCCATTTAGTTTATCATATAAACTCAACCCATTAAACTAACTTTTTCAGGTAAGTCTATAGAGGACGACACAAAAATGAAAATAGGTAATATATGATTGATGTAAATATTTTGATTGAAAATTAAAATGATATTAGTAGTTTTATGGTAATTATGTGGTAGTGGCTCTTCAGTTTTATTTGAGAAGTTGGATATAAATTGTTTATGAAATTGAATGAAATATTACACCCGTCCGACTTTTCGTTCCCTCATTAATTCGAGTATTCGGGCCGGGTCGTGACAATAGTGAAGGATCAACATCACTAAACTGAAAGCCGTAGTTTTACAAATGAGTAGAAAGTGTAGCATACCATTGTCGTGGCACCTGTTTGAGGCCATAAATAGCTTTCTTTAATCCACACACATGAGTATGATATAGTGCGTTGTGAAAACCTTGAGGATGCTTCATATAGATTGTCTCAATCAAATGGCCATGAAAAATGGCTTTAGAAACATCAAGTTGAAGAATGGGCCATTGACGATGTAGAGCAATAACAATAAGCACTCGCACTGTCGGCATTTTCTCCGTCGAGCTAAATGTTTCAATGTAATCAAATCCATGTTCCTGTTTGTATCCTTGAGCCACCAAATGAACTTTGTAGCGAGCTGCTAAGCCATCAAAATTTAACTTTGTTTTATGCATCCACTTGTAGCCAAGGATTTTGAGTTTAGAGTCATAAGGAACAAGATCCAATGTTTCTTGAGACTACAAAGCCTGAAATTCTTGGGACATAGCAGTGCGCCAGTGTTCTTGTTTGAATGTAAGTTGATCAGCTGGCTGAACAAGATGGGAGAGATTAAAAATCTGTTTTGGTTTCAATTTACCTGGTTTCAGCCTTGTTTGCATTGGATTGAGATGGAACAGGTGGAGATAGTGATGATTTACTAGGCGAAGGTAAAGTGGAGATGCGAGTGGGGGGTTGCAATGAAGTAGTAATTGTGGCACGTTGAGTTGGTGGAGGGATATCTAGAGGAGGCAAAGTTGGAGTGGACAATTGGGGATATTTGGGAGTTAAACTTGAGGTAGGGACCAACACCAACGGTGGAAGTGGAGAAGGTTGCTGCACTAAAGATGAGAGGAAGTGTGGTTGCTAGAACGGATAGGTAGCTTCATTAAAGATAACATGGCAGGAGGTGTATATTTTATTTGTAGTAGGATCTAGATAGCGATACCTTTGCGAACAGGTGCATAACCAATGAATAAACAAGGCTGAAAGAATGGGGAATGTTATTGGGATTGTATGGAAGCAGACATGAATAACAGAGACATCCAAAAATTTTGAGATCAGTGTAGTTCGAGAGTTTTCCAGATAGGAGTTGATATAGTGAGACATTTTGAGTAATAGGTGAAGTTAACAGATTAATGAGATAGACAACAACATGTAAGGTGTCAACCCACATAAATGGCGGAAGATTAGCCTCAATAAGAAGAGTGCGGGGAGTATCAATAATATGATGATGTTTTCATTATGCAACCCTATTTTGCGATTGAGGGGGACAAGTAAATTGATGAATAATTTCCCAATGTTTAAACATAATTTGAAATTGAGTGTTAATATATTCTCCTCCAACATTAGAGCGAAGAATACGCTATCTAGCATGAAATTGACATTCAACCATTTGTTTAAACTCAATGAATTTTTGAAGAGCATCAAATTTCTTGTGCGAAGGAATACACCCAACAAAATTTAGAATGATTATCAATAAAAGATATATACTAATGAAAACCTTACAACGAAAGACTTGGGGAAGGCCTCAAGACATCTAAGTGCATAATATCACAAAAAGTTGTATTATGATTTAACAAAAGGAATGTAGCTCATGAGTAGCTTCGAGTGCAAGGTTTTGTTCATCGCTACACAATAATGTGTATGGATCATCCAAACTCAAGGGCTGAAGGTTTGTGCGAATTACAATTTTGAATGCTTGATAATTGATATTGAGCTGGAAGATCATTTAATATGTATATAATTATATCTTCAGGATTGAGAGTAGAGCCCGCTGTTGCAATAGCATCCACTTTAGCTTTAACTATTAAGAGGGTAATGTGTCGTGGTTTGATCTTTCATAGAAATATTCTATAGTTCATTTTTATTTTAAGTTGAATAATCCAAGAATGTGTAGAAGATTGAAGCTGTTGTGTAATGGCAGTCCTGATGCAGGACTAATTAAATGCGATGATTATGTAGTCATTCAGGCATTGCACAACTCTTAGATTAGAATAAATCCAGGAAACAATTACTTAGCAATTCTCAACAAAGATTCAAAACAAATAAGGAAATGATTTGCTTAAGTGAGATTACATGCTCTGAACTTTGAAACTTTCAAAATAAATAAGAAAATCACACAACGCAAACAGTAGGCTTCAAATTAATCCCTAATTTAACAACGAGACGTATGATGCATAGAAGATTACACTCAATTCCTACAAAAGACTAAGCTTGACAAGTGCAATTGAAGGAGCTTTCGTGATTACAACCAACCCGCTGAGATTTTAGATTTAGAAGAAATTGAATACAAGTAAAAGGAAAACCTTTTGTTAAGAAGACTTTGAAATCCTCCACTCAAGACCTTCGAAATGCTCGTCAATGGCTTCCGTCAATTGGAACAAAATGCGATCCACGTATTCTTCGATTGTGTGATCAATCTCTGGATTCACATCGAAGAATGTAGAACGGAAGATGTCGGTGTAGCCGTCGTCGTCCCAAGTGATGCGGTATTCAGTCTCCGGATCCGCCATTCATGAGTGATGGCAAGCAAGATCCCTTAGTAATTGATGCGCCTCTTGAGTAGTAATCAAAAGAAAGAAGTTTCTTTTGAGAGGGAAGAGGAAGTAAGCTCCCAAACCTCTTCCTATCCAAATCTGAAAACAGTTCAGATTTCTACAGGAAATTCTCCAGATTTTAGTAGAATAGGATTAAGTGAAGGTTGGGGAAGAATCACGCCTCAATGGAGAGGATAAGGCTGAGAATAAATTCCAAGCTTTAAGTTCTGCACTAGAGAATCCGTTTGGAGCCACTAGTAGAGAAGAGGGAGTCGGTGGAGCTTGAGAGGCGGTAAAACTTAATTCCAAAAAAAAAGAAAGCAATTATTGAGCAGAAAATTGAGGCGGGACTTAGGATTTTCGGCCAAACAGAAGTCTCAGGTTTGGAAATATTTCCAAAGAGAAGAAATTGATTTTAAGGCAGATTTTCTATTCTAAATCTAATGGAGAGGCCGGCAGCAGTTAATGGAAAAAAGGCTTAAGATAATTATTTAATGCATGCCAGATTAAGAGATGTAATTTAGGACAAAAGATTTTAAATCGAAATCAAATAGAAGTTGATTTGAATGAGGTGTGAGCACTTTCCTAAAATAGAGTTAGTATATTAGGAAATATTTTGAAATTCAAATATTTTAAATTTAAATTCAAATATATTCTAAATATATTAAATCAAAATAGGAAACAAATAAAAGAGGGAGGGAAAAGGGAGGTGGTCGGCGGTTTGGGGTTCGGGTGGAGGTTTGGCCAGTGGCAATGGGTGAGGATTTTTTTTGTGGAGCTTGATGTGGGGAGGAAGATGAGAAGTTTGGTGGAATTGAGCGTATTGCAGATGAATGAGGGAAGGTGACAAAGGAAAGCAAGGTACAAAGAGAAAACCACGAACCCGGCCGTATCAAAGGTTGGTGGGTAATGCGCCGATCTCCCTCTCCAAGGGATCTCTCCAAAACTTTCCAAGAACTCTCAAAGGTTCTCAAACAAAAGTGCAGGAAAATTCTTCATAATCATTCATTCATTGCCTTGAAAATAAAACAAAGGGGCTTTAAATAGCCTCATACAAAAGACTCTAACTGACATGACACAATTGCCCTTAGGCTCACACATGACCACTCCCGTACAAAAGGGTACAAAGGGAAAATAAATAAACACACATAAGCAAATAATAAAATGCATGAAAATGAAATACATCGACTCAAAAATATAACGAATCGATCGTGGCCGTAGATCGGCGACCACGTCGCTGGTAAACTTTCCATGATGATCTGATGTCCCCATCAAGTCCAAATGT
The DNA here is from genome assembly GCA_022539455.1 of Dendrobium nobile. NCBI lineage: Eukaryota > Viridiplantae > Streptophyta > Magnoliopsida > Asparagales > Orchidaceae > Dendrobium > Dendrobium nobile. The sequence goes on from CM039730.1 coordinate 35,575,513, forward strand.
CGGTACAATGATCCGATGATAGAACATAGGGTAACAAAGCCGAATAAATGACTGAATATAAGGTAGCAACGAGATTCTGGTCCAATAGAAGCCAACAATGATAATGTGGGTTAGGAGAGGTTAAACCTTTGGCATTGGTCAGAAATTTAGCTGGGAAGATACAAGAACCATCCAAAATACCTTCAAATCCATTATAACACGAAATAGTTTTGAAACCTGAGATTGCCATGTAGGAAAATTTTCAGCTGTCATCGAGGTAGAAATGACGTTTTTAACATTGGCCATCAGAAATTTCAGCTGAGATGGGATAGATCTATTGTCCTGAGGCAACCTAGAGTAGACATCTGTCTCTCGAATTTTCAGAGGTATTCATTGATAAGAGGCAAAGGACTTACAGCGGCAGAGAAAGCAGAATGATTCTAAGAGAAAGAAGGTTGAGAAACAGAGTCCATTTTTTCCATCTATCTTGCTTCAGTAAAGTCACAATATATATAATATACTAAGAAAAAAGTAATGATAGAGTAGTTGGGCTTTGTTTGGTTCTTCCTCTTCTTTTGTAAAGATAGTTTTAAAAATAATGGTTAAGGAAATGGAGTTTTCTAACGGAGAAGCATATATCAAAAAGCTTCTCAAAACAATAGAACAATGAAGTTTCCTAAAAAGCATTTCTATAGAAGCGTCCCATCCAAACAACGATAAAAAAATAATTTCTTTGTTTCTAAATAGAAAAGAAAAAAAAAATGCCGAAACAAATGAGGCCTTAGACATCTAAGGCTCTCAAAAAATAGCAGAAGCAACGATCAGGATCAATTTTAGAATGGCATAGCAGCTTTTGCAACTCCACTACCTCTGTGCGCTGCCTTTTTCATGCGTGACCTGAGCTCATCCCACGTAGAAAAAAAAAAAATCTTCATTAAAATAGTACTGAAATTAAGAGTTGGAATCGTGTGTGTATATATATATATATCCATACTATCAGTTAACACTGAATTTTCTAACCCCCTCGAGCTTTGAATAAATTAAATCAAACTATGAAATATTAGCAATTACAGCTAAGTTGATTTTGCTTGATTATTGCTCTTTATATTAATCTTGAGCATCTTTTAGCTCTGGAAACTGTAATGTTTCTATATTTATACGCTTTCTGTTGATGTATCTTGTCCCTCTTTTCCAGGATGGCATCCCAAGGACGGCATACAAAGGTGTTGTTGTCTTTAGGTATCACTCTTCAAGGCGCATATTTCTTATTGGTCCTGCTTCTCTCGAGCAGCTTGGAATAGAGAATAATTGAGTCTTACCCTACACGAAATTCTGGAGCTTTACTCTGATTATATTCACATTGAAGAAAGAAATTTCAAAGAAGGTTAGGCCTAAAACGAGAAAGAAAAATAGTACTCTGTTACAATTCTGCAAAGCAACGTTTAAGTTTAAATAAATACCAGACCTCTTCTTATCATTTTTTAATGTGTGCTATTAGTGTTGTAGCTTTCTCATCCATGGAAGATCTTTAATGAATGCTATTTCTCAAGGTTATTTTAATATTAAGAACATGATCAAAATGATCTTCCGACTCTTTATGAAGTATCAAAATGGTCTCCGACTATTTAAAAACCTCATTTCAATCCATTTTTTTTAAATAAGATGTAAATGATCCCATGAAAGATTAATTTAATTTTTATTTAATGAGTCAATAGATCAAATTGATACTTCATATAGTCAGAGTTTTTTTGATCCTTCATAAAAAGTTAAGGGATTAATTTGGTCATTTAATGCTAGGTAACAACCAATCTATTCCTAAATAGTAACTGTTATTGAGAAGACACTGATGGAAACTATATTGATGCTATACCATTGGTTTCTTAGAAGTCTTTAAGGGAATGAGATTTGGTTACTTCACCTCCACATGCATGTGTGAATCAACTAGTTTGTGGCAATGTTGCTATCCATAGATCAAATTGATCTGATTTTACTTGTGTATGTCTCAATTATGTTTATTCAGGATAGTTGTTTTTGAGAAATTTATTAATGTTAAGGCTTTGTTTGGGACGGTTTTTTTCAGCTTCTCAAAATAAATTTTTAGTACAAAAATTAAAATTTTGTACTAAAAAACTGTTTTAAAAAGCAGTAAGAAAGCCGTCTTAAACGAAGCCTTAATCTTTTATTTGAAGTTCTTTTGTTTATAAAAGGTGGAAGATCATATATTTTGTAATGCATTGCATTCAATGTCTCATGGTTGATCCCATTCTTCAATATTTTTAGGAGTTTATGACCATCATTGGCATAAAAAAGTTTGAATGTGCTATTTATATATTGATCTATTTTGATTTGAGCTTGATTTGATATTAAAATCTATTGATTGTCTCCCAATAATTGATCAATGTTTTATTGCCCTCGATTTGTTTTTGAAGATGGGTGATGAAATATTAATATGATATAGTTTCAATTCTAGAATTTTCAATCATTTTTAAATTTATCACTGAGGGCTCTACATATATATATCATATAATTCTTATGTATTTATATTTATTTATATAATATCTAAATTTTTTAATCTAATAAAAAACTATTGTTAAGATTAATTTTTCTAGTGAAATATATGTTTTTATGCTTATATTTCATGTAAATAAATAAAAACTCTATGGTATGCATGTAAAATGCCCTTTGTGATCGTCATTTTACGAGCAATGTCTTTTTTCGATCTTAAGTGATCCTCGTTGAAATGCTTCAATGCGAACCCCTTAAAAGCGAATAAAAGGTTAGTTTTCATATCTTTTCCTTCTAACAGATATAATCATAGGTTAGAACACAAAGGAGAAGAAATAAGAGGTTTTTTGGTTTAAAATTGAATATGTTTGGACATAATATTTAATATTTGAATTATATTGGAATAATATTTAAATACACATTTTGAAATAAGGATTCAAATATTAGTTGCAAAAATAGTTTTGAAGAATATTCAAAAAAGGGTTGAAGTTGCAAATAGCATTCAAATAGGTTAGATTTATATTTGAATCTCATTCAAATTGATTTTGAACTTCATTTGCAAATAGAATTTCAAATTGTTGCTAATCGGAACATTCATGGTGGTAGAGGGATAAAGAGCTTAATATCTTAGCTTTGAATGAAGATCTAACACACATACATATAAAGAGAAAGGGGCGCGAGAGTCATAAAAAATACTAAGATTTTTATACGGAAAATCCTGAAAAGGGAAAAAAATCATGGGGCCTAATCAAGTTAAAATGATTTCACTAGTGTTGATGGTTGATTACAAATAATATCTCTCATCAGAAGAGAGTGATGGCTCAATGTAACAAATACACATTGTATATAACTCATTGCATGATAGATGTTCTTAAAAGAGTGTTGCCATGTTTGTTTGGTTAGCATAACTGTAAGTTGCGCGATGGTAGTTGGAGGAATCGTAGTTTATGGGCAACAGGAGGTCGAAAGAATGTTGTCAGCAAGTGAAGTGGTCAAAGGGATTGTAATATAAATGTGTTTTCCGCATTATATTTGAGGATTAAATTAAAAAAAATAAAAATGGAAAACTAAAAAATTAGTTTTCCGCATTCTATAGAATGCAGATTTTGATTTTCTACATTCAAATTAGAGGATTAAATTCACTGCATTCTCTTTAATACGCTATTTCCTTCTCTACACGTTTTTATATATTCCTTAGTTGAATATTGTTTTAACCTTATCCAAAACTTGCATAACACTATAACCTTATAGAAACTTATTCCGACCCGTATGAACTTTATTTAAATCTCATTCGAGTTTTGTTCGAACTTTATTAGAACCATATTGAATCTATCTTCGAATTAAAGCACGTGATTAAAAAATATATATATTTATATATAATTAGAACAAAATTTGAATTTTTCTTTCATATTTCTTTTATATCACCATAATCTCGATTGTAACTTATTAGACCCAAATTAGAATTATTTTCAAATCAATGCTTATAGCAATGGACTTGAAAAATGTAATCTAATAAAAAAAGGAAGCATTTTAGCTCGAAATAAAAATTTTAATATTAGTTTTAAGACAAAAAATATGTTTTTTTTCAATTAATATTATTATGGACATATAAAATCAAAATTTCTTGAATTTTCGTGTAAAATCCTCAGTTCGTAAACTACAGTGCAAAAGCTCTTTCCGGGTTTCCACGTACCCCGAATTCCGATTCGCGCCGCCGGCAGCGGTCTAGACCCGCATTCCGCGTATTTCAACGGCGCAGCTCGTCTGCCGCATGGAAGTTCTAATTCCGATTAATGCGCTGGCCGGTAAGCGGGGCTGCTCTTCTTACCTTATTATTAAGACGACCTGACCTACAGTGGTCAAGCGACTAGAATCTCCGACCATTGCTTTCTCCTGCACTTCTTCTTCTTCTTTTTCTTTTGTCCCCCAGTTTTTCTTGCATCTCTTTAGTTTGATCTACTGCAGCATCTTACTTCGACAACCAGCCTCTTCCTTGGACCTCCACAACTAAACTGGGGATGGATCGATGGCTGTTAGCGCATCGGAAGGACCGTCTGGAGAGATCCTAAACCGTAAGATTCGAGTCCTCAATTTCTGCTCGTGAAGTACGAATTCTTATGATTCTTCGCGATTATTTGCTTCTTGTTATCCATGGTTTCATTTTGAGCTATGTGGCAGTTTTTGGACGCTTTAGTCCCAGCAATTCGAGATGAATCCTGAATGCGAATTGCTTTCGCTTTAAGACGGTTGGCAAGAGAGTAATGATAAGTTATGGAAAGCTAGCAATCCGCGTCAGAATTTGGAGGATATTCCTCAGTATCATTTTCCCCTTCTTTTCATGTTATTTTCGAGATACGGTTGTGTGGAAGTATGAATTGAAGTTTATCCAAGGTCGGCCTAGGATTATAAAGATTCCCATTGGGTAATTGGTCTCATAATGATTGCTATGTTCTGCAGTATACTATCTTATTCATAGAGAAAAGCTTGCACAGGTAGGTGAAGGTTGTTCTTAATGGTTATCAATCCTCAAATTGTGCAGATTTCCTTTATTATTTATCTTTTCTTTCCAATGAAGAAGCCTTGATCTCTTTAGCTTGAAGGCTATTCTCTTTCTTTCCTTGCGGCGGTGTTTAATGGACGATTAAGATTTGCTTCTTCTATGCTTTTAGTTAAGGATACATGCAAACATGTAGCTGCATATACCATAAGTTTCATATGGTCATTAGACGTTTAGATATGATGCTCATATATGTTTCCATTTTTAAATGATCCTTCCATTTCACTTTCTTCATAGTAATTGAGAGCATAGTATTTTTTTGGTGCAGTCGCATACTATTACTAGTTTTAATCCCCATTGGGAGGATAAGTTAAATTGAATGAAGAGAAGCCCATAAATACTTCCAGGGAAAAAATATAATGCAGATTATAATGAAATCTAAATTTCTTGTTTCAGTGAGTTGGGCAACAAAAGCTGCCAAGCTGGCTACTATCATGAGCTCTCAATCATATGATATCTTTTGTAATTGCAACTAATTCTTTATATTTCATAATTAATTCTTTGTTTAGTGTTGTTATTGTCTAGAAAATTAGGTGAAATTTTGTTAAAAAGTTGAGGTGATAAATTGTTGAAAAACTCGTGATTTTTGTTTGGTAGATGCGTAGTTGAGTGTTGTTTCTCATCAACCCTCAAACACTAAATCTTAGAGGGGGATTATAGGTGATCGTGATAGCGACGAGGGTTACAAAAGCGGTGAACCGACATGTTGCATAGTGCAATGCGAAGGATAGGTGTATGAGCGAAGCATGATTATGGGCATGCTCACATGGTAGCATGAGTGACAATGCAATTTAAGGTGCTCCTATGGTGAAACCAAATTGATTTCAATATTACTTCTTTAGGAACTCTCCATATCACTTCTTTTGGAACTTTATCATATGCTTTCTCTAAATCAATAAATATCATATATAGTTCCTCCTTATTCTCTCTATACTTCTCCATTAAACATCTCAATAAATGTATAGTTTCCATAGTAGACCTTCCTAGCATGAATACAAATTGATTTTGAGAAACATTATTATTACGTCGTAACCTATGCTCCATAACTCTCTCCCATAGTTTTAAAGTATGACACATTAATTTAAATCCTCTATAATTTGCACAATGCATCACCTTTATTCTTAAAAATAGGAATCGACACACTCATTCTCCACTAATTTAGCATCTTTTTTGTCTTTAAAATAATATTAAAAAGTCTCGTAAGCTAAGAAAATCCTTCATCTTCTAAGCATTTCTATGCCTCTATTGGAATATCATCAGGTCCAACTTTTTCACTTTACCTCTCCAACAACTTTTCCACACCTTTATTTTGCTTAATAAACTTTTTTTTTTCAATCTATCAGTAAGTCTTCTTATTAGTGTATGATTTATTTCTTGAATTATGTAAAATTTCTATCATGCTCTTCTCGACTTAACTATTTTATCCCACATGGGGTTTGACTTAACTAAAAAATTTCAATTTATCTTACTAAGCAAAATAATTTCTTACCTTTTAAATTTCACTAACTTATGTTTGGGCAAGTTCTATTATTTTCTTTTCTACTCTAAAGATATGAATCCATACTCGATAGCTATTACTCTATATTTTGTGGTTAAATTCTCTCTTTGAATCACCTTATAATCTTTGCTAAAAAAATTTCATTCCTTCTAAGTAAAAAAATATTTATGATTTGGTATCTCCAATTATGCTAGTAATTAAGTATTCTCATTCCTTAAAGTATGTGTTTGCTATTTCAAGATCGGTGTTGACCTCCACATGAGAGCCAAAAAATCTACTTAAATCCTGCTTACCTGCTGTTCGGTGCTGCTCGCGTCTCCTCTCGTGATTCCTGCGCAAACCCTGTGTCTCGATTGTGTTCTCGTTCTCGTTATTAAAATGAGAATGAGCGGAACCCTCCATTTCTTCTTCCTTGCTCAAGCTTCAGAACTCCTGATTCCTCCTCACGGCCAAATCAACCGCAACAGTTGGCCCAACCCACAACTGAACCTCCCAGCTCTCCCGTCACCCTCATTCGCACGCATTAGTCGCGTGATCCCATCTCGTCGCACGAAATCTCAACTACCTGCTCTTCTCGATCCCGCACCCTTCCGCCTCTTCCTACTCATGATCAGACCGCACTCAATTGGCGGCCTCTCCCTATCCAACCACCGATCCGAGGCCTCCCAAACCGTCGTCCCATGACCTTTGTCGTCGAACACGACCTTATGCCGAATCCCCTGCTCCCAATTCCACACCCAGCTTTTGATTCCACCTCCTGTGCCTACTTAACAATCTTTCGCTTTTTTGTTTGCACACAGGCCACCTTACCGGATCCACAACCTGCTCTGCTTGCCTCCGGCAATCCAATCTCCACTAATCAAATTCCCACTCCGACTCAGCCGTCTGATATCCCTCTACCCACAACTTCACCCGAGCCTCCCTCAGCCACTAGACTGAACCAAAGCACCTCTATCTCCATCCAGCAGCTGAGTTGAACTCATCCTCCCACTCTCATCCTCCTCTCCATTTACTTAACTATTCACTCTACACCAAACTCTACAATAACCCACTACCAAACCCAACAACAACTCACTCCTTAGCCATTTTCTCTCTCTCTCTCTCTGTCACACACACACACACACGGATTTATATTAATATTAATAGTGCTTATTATTATTATTAAGTTAAAAAGAAAGAAAAATGAAGAAGAAAAAGAGAGAAAATTAAAAAAAGAGAGGACAAAAGAAAAGGAAAGAATTATGTGCATTTTTGTCATCGTCGTCCCCCCAACACGGCCATCGTTGCTCGTCACTAAGGTATAAATGGTTCCTGAACTCAAAAAATCTCAAAACCCCATTTTCAGCACTTGTGGTGCGACGGGCGAACTATTTATACACGCTTTTGATGCAATAAAAAATATAGGGGACCCTATATTTTTTTATCACAAAAAAATTTTACGAAACGACACCGGCAAAACGTAAAGGACTAAAGACGAGAAGAGGAAAGAACAAACTCTTACATTTCAAATAAAACTAAAAAGAAGAAATTATAACGACGACGACTTGCAAACTTAAAATTAAAGACGACACCCTAAAGTTGCTTCACTTAGAGAAGAAGGATACAGGTGGAGTGACACTTGCGGAGAGACAAAAGAGGTTAGAAGTCCGAGAAGAAAGGTTGGAAAGAGCCCGCAGGATTTCCGGAGGGGATGAGAAAGAAGGGTGGAAAGAGCCCGTAGGATTTCCAAAGCAAACCCGTAGGTTAAAGCTTTTCCAAAAATAACATATCATTCAACTTTTTTTTCATACATTACAAGTCCCCCATATATATAGGTATGAAAGGGAATACAAAGAGACACATTACATTAATTTTAACACAAGAAACTAAGCATTAAACCCAAATGCTTTTCACACAAAAACATCCCAAGCCAAGAAATCGAAGAGGTAGCCGCGGGAGCCAAGGAGGCCGAGCGGGAACCAAGGGGCCACGGACACGGGAGGGAGCACAGGCACGGGAAACCAGCAGCCGGCCAGAATCCAAGGGGCAAAAGCAATGAAACCATGGAGGAAACCAAGGAGTCATGCATGGGAAGACTAAACACCTTTCTTGGGATTCCCAAAGCCCTTTTTGGAAACCCAAGAGACAACTTTAAGACATTAAAACTTAAAACATTAAAACATAAAAATACATTTAATAAAAAGATAACTATGAGCTAAAATCATAGCTAATAATGATCTAACCCTTAGTTCAATAAATGAACTAAAGACCAGCTCATAAATGAGCTAAAATTTCAGCTCAATTTTGATTGAGCTAGTAGACTCAAGGGAAGCTAAAATTCATATTATTTTGGACATGAGTTGACCCCCTTTTGTCTGCATCAGCTTTTCTTAGCATGGTGAGAGGGAGCTCAGTGTGATGCTTGCGGCGTGGTGGGTGAGTCTCGTACATGCTTTTTATAGAGTGGCGGGGACACTCCTAAGTACTCGTGTATGTGCTTTTATGCCTATGGAGAAAAAATGTAAGTTTTTCGCACATGTACTTCAAAGACCCATACACTCTTTTCATAGCGTGGCGAGATTGAAAACCACGGCCGCGGTGTCACCCGACGCCTACCATACACACTTTTCATAGCGTGATAGGAAGGCTTAGTGATGTAGGCAAGGGGGGGTCTAATCAACTTGGGTTCCTTCTTGTCCTTAGGCTGCTTGCTATTTCTCTGTTTGGAGCCTTGGCTGTTCTCGGGTTGGCTTTGACTGCTATGTTTTGAGCTAAAAAAGTTGGGTTTTAGTTGGTTCGAGCTCATTAAAGGTTGGTTGTGATGATGATTTTTGGATAAAACCTGCGGGTTTCTTTGGAATAGCTTGCGAGCTATGTCATTCACCTTCTTCTCCTCTCTTTAGTTTGCGAGATATACTTCGTCTAGTCTTCTAACCTCTTTCTTCTATCCGCAAGTGACCACCCCACCTGTATCATTCTTCTCAACAGATGGAATGCAGTTTTAGGAGTTTATGTTTTGAAAGTTTGTAAGTCCTTTTGTAAGTGTCTTGTAAGCGTCTTTTGTTTGTAAGTGTCAAGAGTTATAATGTGATTTTTGGAGCTTAAACCCGCAGGTTTATTTGTTGGAAAAGCTTGCGAGCTTGTTCCATCCCTTCCTCTCCCTCTAGGAAAGCTTGCGAGCTTCTCCTCCTTCGTCTCGGCTTCTAATCTCATTCTTCTCTCCGCAAGATCGACTCCACTTGTATCCTTCTTCTCAATCAAGCAAAGAAGAGCTCCTTTAGGTGTTTTGATTTTGTGTCAAAGTTTGTAAGAGTCTTTTATTATAAAAAGTTGTATTGTTTCTTATTTTGTCTATTTTGTTTTCTTTGGTGTATTTTCTTTATCCTAGGAAGCATGTGTTTTGCTTGCAAAAATTTGAGATTTTTCCAAATTTTTGCTTGCATCAATTTGGTATCAGAGCCTAGGTTTGTGTCTTCCTAGGTCTTATTTCGTATCTTTTTTTATGTGTTTAGAAAAATGGAAAATCGCAAAAAAATTGAGTCCGTTGTGGAAGAATGCAACCCAGAAGATTTTGAAGTCCCTCTTCCGATGGACAGATGGGTTCCGGCGGAAGGAAATTCGGTAGATCCCTTACATAATGAACTATACAAGCTCCAAGTAAAGATGCATTTGTGTACGGAGCGGTACATGAAAAAGAAACAACTTTTACAAGAACAATTCAAGCAAGTGTGAGACGAGGTATTGAAAAGGTACACGGACAAAATTCAAGAGCTTGAAGCGCCTACTTCGTCTCCTCGGGAAAAATCGAAAGCTTCCTCATTAGGAGATGAGCTTTTTTAAGTGGGGGAGAATTGATGTATGCAGGGGGGGGTCTAATCAAGTTGGGTTTCTTCTTGTCCTTGGGCTGCTTGTTGTTTCTTTGTTTGGAGCCTTGGATGCTCTTGGGTTGGCTTTGGCTGCTATGTTTTGAGCTAAAAAAGATGGGTTCTAGTTGGTTCGAGCTCACTAAAGGTTGGTTGTGATGATGATTTTTGGATGAAACCTGTGGGTTTCTTTGGAATAGCTTGTGAGCTATGACCTTCACCTTTCTCTCCTCTCTATAGCTTGCGAGCTATACTTCGTCTGATCTTCTAACCTTTTTCTTCTATCCGCAAGTGACCACCCTACCTGTATCCTTCTTCTCAACGGATGAAATGCATTTTTAGGAGTTTATGTTTTGAAAGTTTGTAAGTCCTTTTGTAAGTGTCTTGTAAGCGTCTTTTGTTTGTAAGTGTCAAGAGTTATAATGTGATTTTTGGAGCCTAAACCTGCGGGTTTATTTGTTGGAAAAGCTTGCGAGCTTGTTCCATCCCTTCCTCTCCCTCTAGTAAAGCTTGCGAGCTTCTCCTCCTTCGTCTCGGCTTCTAATCTCATTCATCTCTCCGCAAGATCGACTCTACTTGTATCCTTCTTCTCAATCAAGCAAAGAAGAGCTCCTTTAGGTGTTTTGATTTTGTGTCAAAGTTTGTAAGAGTCTTTTATTATAAAAAGTTGTATTGTTTCTTATTTTGTCTATTTTGTGTTCTTTGGTGTATTTTCTTTATCCTAAGAAGCATGTGTTTTTCTTGCAAAAATTTGGGTTTTTTCCCAAATTTTTGCTTGCATCACTTAGCCCCCACAAAATTCCCCTAAATGGGAGAGACGCTGGGGGGTTGCCAAAATGTGGATTGAAAACGCATAGGACTTAAACAAAATGGCAAGGACTAGAACTTAAAATAATAAATAGGGAACTGGACCTAATATCTAAAATGAATCCACAAGTCACAAGATAATAAAGTTAAATATAAGTGTGCAAGCAACAAATTGTGGTGGAAAAAACTCCAAGCATAATGTGCTTGCAAGAGATGATCAACAAGGATGCTATAACTTACACATGAATAATATGAAGCTTGTAATATTCATAGTAGTCAGCATGCAAGCCTGTGCAAGGAACTTGAAGGCACCAACAGAGGAAGCTCCTAATGAATGTGTTAACGCACTAGAAAACTCCTAATGAATGTGTTAACTCACTAAAAAACTCTTGATGAATGCGTTAACTCACTAAAGAACGATACGAGCAATGAACTTGTAATATAACAATCTCCATATGCTCAACCTCAGCCAGCTTGCAAATGAATACACTAATCCGCTTGCAAGCAACGACAGTGGACAAACTGTGAATGTAATGGGTTCCCTGCGAACACAGATAAGAGAATTGGAATGCTTGTAATGCGCTGCCTATAGGGGAGGGGAACTCCTACGAGCCACTGTAGGAGATTCGTCATGCACACAACAATATCTCACGAGTTAAAATAGCATGACTATGGCAGAGAATACAAACTTGTAAAGTGTATGATAGTCACACTTATAAACAACACTAGAAGATTTACATTTAGTGTCGCTTGCACATAGATAATCACAGAAGGCTCGTAGTGCATACATTGGTCCTGCCTATAAAAAATGATAGTGGATGTATTGCAAATATGTTATAGCCCCTATAGGCATAAGTAAGGAGATTACAACGAGTACGATACAATGCCTGCAGGCAAAAGCAATGAGCTTATGATAAATGCAAGATCTAAGAACCACTGTAGGAGATTCATCATCTTGCATGACACGACAGCCTGCCTGCAAGAAGCAACAAGCGACCTGTAACAAAGCGCTATGACCTATTTACATGTAATAATTGGTGGCTCTTGAATGTCTAGTGCTATATCATGAATAAGTTCAACAAAGTTTGCATTGTGTGACAACCTACATGCATAAAGTAGTAAATGACTCGTAGCGCAATGCTACGACTCACCTGTAAACACAAGCAGAGAATTTATAGTAAAAACTGCGAACATTGGTAAACTGAGGCAATAAATTTGCAGCGCTAGGTTGTTACACTAGATAAATCAGTTTATTTTCAAGCAACGGGTAGAAGGCTCCCAATGCACCGCACAGCTTGTTTGCAGGATGAAGTGCACTCCCGCAGATAGAATACTAATGAAAATGACATGCAAAAGATGAAATGAGCTAAACTGCACCACTTATATGTGAAAAATGAAACTCAATGCGCTGCTAAGCAATGCCATCGAATCCACAACATTCGTACAAGTGGATAGAAGGCGTTCACAGGTCCCTCAAGGAAACTTGTGCATCTTTTTAAATGATGATCATTTGCACAATTGAGCATATTTGAATAGTGCAAAAACACCATCTCATGCATTTGCACACTGACACATTCATAAGATACATAAGTTAAAAAAAAAGAGTTAGAGAATTTAAAATAATTATAGGGTTTGTAGAGCAATTGCACACTTTTCAAAATGAGAGAATTTTAGTTCAACTTATTTTTAAGATGCACAATATTCTCAGACTTTATGCTCAAATATTTAGCACATTTTTCAGAGCTTAAGTAGGCGAGTTTAATTTTGAAAAAAAAAAAAGGTTGTTGCAAATTTTAAAATAATAGTCAGTTTTGCAAAGCCATTTCATATTTTTCCAAATGAAAGGATTTTAGTTTAACTTGTTTTTAGCCTGTACACATTATCAGACTTCATGCTTGAACATTTAGCTGGTTTGTTAGTGCCCATGCGCTTGAGTTTGATTTCGATGATTTGATGTGTCATTCTTGTTTTTTTTTTTATGCAATTTTATATTTTTGTTGTAATTGTGCAATGTACTTGTACACTTTTTGGTGCATTTGGGAAACACATTTCTCAATACACTTATTTTTTAATGCTCCTATATGACGCACTTACGTACTTTTTCGTGCATTTACATTGTGTACTCGTTCTTTAATGTGCTCGCATGATTTTCAATGCATCCACATTCTCAGACTTTACGCTTTTTGATGTATTTTCCTAATATTCTTGTATTACTTCTCAATGTACTTGCGTGCCTTTCAATGTGTCTATATAGTGCATTAGCATGCTTTTTAGCAAGTTTATATGATGCGCTTCTCAGAGCAATTATATACTTCTCAAGACGGTTGCACATTAATCAAGGTAGTTGCATGCTTCTGGAGCCAATGTCACACTTCTCGAGATAGTGACACACTTCACAAGGTAGTGTTAAGTCATGATCCATTGATTGTTGGCTCTAGGGAACGTACTAGCATTAGCACTAGAAAAATTCAAATTTGAGTTTATTTCATTAGTTTTGATTTGATTTTAATTTTTTACTTTTGCCTAACATTAACCCTCAATCTTTCTCATCTAGATTAGGGATTAGGGACCATCAATGGCTGTTATCAAATATGGAATTTCCATGGAAAAAAATTAAATAAATAATTTCCAAATAAATTCTAATTGTTATAGAAAAAAGTGTTGTAATAAATGAAAGGACTGTACTTTCTCATTTCTCATCAACCTATAAATCAAAGCCTAAATCTCATCACCAAATAAACATTAAAAAAAATCCACTCTAGTTCTTTTCAATCAAACAAATTGTTGAAATCAAATTGTATCATTTCAAACAATTTCTTTCACCATTTCCAGTTTTCCTTTTCTATTTCATTTTCATTTTCTCTTGTAATGCCTTCAAACCAAGCAATGCCTTGGTATTGAGTGATTATCCATCTTATAACCCTGAATATTAATTTGTGGCAGGATTTTTTCGTTGTGTTCTGAAGTGATGGCAGATATCTGGGATGGAAGCTATGATGCCGGTAGGCAGTCTGATGAGAGCTATCATGAAAGGCTGCACGTTGAGCCTATTTATGAGTCATTTCTTTGCCCATTGACAAAACAAGTCATGCGGGATCCTGTCACCATAGAAAATGGGCATACTTATGAGAGAGAGGCAATTGAGAAATGGTTCAAGGAGTGCAAAGACAGTGGAAGAAGGCCTATTTGCCCATTAACATTGCAAGAACTGAATAGCACGGATCTGAATTCCAGCACGGCTCTAAGGCATACAATTGAGGAATGGACACAACGTAATGATGCCGCTCAGCTTGACAATGCTTGTAGATCCTTGGGCCCTGGTAGCTCAGAAAGTGATACTTTACAAGCATTAGATTATGTCATGAAAATTTGTCAGAAAAGCAGGTTGAACAAACGTGCAGTGCGAAATGCTGATTTAATCCCTATGATTGCAGATATGTTAAAAAGTAGTAGCAGAAAAGTACGTTGCAAATCTCTGCAAACTCTTTGTGTAGTTGCTCAAGATGATGATAACAATAAGGTTGTCTGAAGGATTATTGTTATTTTTTTGTTGACGATCTGCACAATTTTCATTATGTTTTTTTACTAAGTTTGTCTTATGCTGCAGAAAGTTATTGCCGCAGGGGATACCGTGCGGACAATTGTGAAATTTCTATCACATGATCACTCCCAGGAGAGAAAAGAAGCAGTGTCCCTTCTTTTTGAACTTTCAAAATCTGAATCTCTTTCTGAAAAGATTGGTGGAGTCAACGGTGCTATACTTATATTGGTTGGTTTGGCCAGTAGTAAGTCAGAAAATATATTGACTGTTGAGAAAGCTGAAAAGATATTGGAGAATTTGGAGAAAGATGAGAAAAATGTGAGGCTAATGGCTGAAAATGGCAGGCTAAGACCCCTTCTTACACAATTGCTTGAAGGTGGTTCCTTCTCTATTTTTTTTTTTTTGGTTCCTTCTCTATGTTATCTGCTTTTGGGTAGTCCACTTGGGTTCATGTTTGTCGCAAATTATCTTATGTGAAACCTTAAGTTGTGGTCCTGTCTATTTTCTTTTTGACCTTTTTTCCATCATATACATATATATTTTTCTGCAGCTTTATGCTTTTTACATTCATGTTCTTCCATATTTTCAAGCATATCAGCCTTAATTCAAGCAGTTTGATGTTTTTATTTACCGCATATCATTTCTCATCTCTGGCCAATTTATTTATTTCTATATGAACTTCTGGTAAATAGGTTGTTTACAAAGTATTTGCCAGCTCTTGAAGACTTAGTTGTTGTGCTTTTTGACCTCCTAGTTAGCACTTTAGGAAAATAAATTATTTTCCATGGGAAAATCTATCGTAAATCAAATAATTTCAATTTCCAACGGAATTATTTGTCTGAAATCTTTCCGACGGGTTTCGATCGGAAATCAGCTTAAATTAAACGACCAAAATTCCAGTGGAATTTTTCGCCTGAATTTATGACGGATTTTGTTGTCGGAAATCTATAGCAAAAAAAAAAAAAGAAAATCCTGAATGACTGAATACATGTGCATATGTTTGTATGCAGAACAGGTTCCTACATATCTAATTGTGACTGAACTTTTGTAAACCTAATCAAGAAGCTACATACATAGAAATTAAATCTAAGAGATACATTACAAAATTAGATGAGGAAAATAATAAACGCTGGAGTGTAGTTGAGATATTTGGCATTCTAGTACAAAACAAATGTGTCAATTACTATGGTAATATTCAACTGATATTTTCTCAACCACAGAGAAATCCAAAAAAGGAATCCTCTTTGACAGTATCTTTATTTTCACCGTATGGTACACCTCAGAAACTTGGAGCCAAAAAAGATAATTCATACATAGAGGTGATATTTATCATCACAAATCATCTTTGAGAGATAAATTTTGGTGACATCATTACAAACATAACATCAAAATGTACGATTAATAATTGAGGTCAGCATTCACTTGAAAGGGTAGGTGCATTAAATCAGCAAACTCAACATAAATCACGAATCACATCGCTTATTTGGAAAGAAATAAAAAAATGTACCTACTGCAAAACTCCAAGGCAGTAAGCTTTTCCATCACCAATGTATCAGCTCATTGCCATTCTATGAAAATGGTGCTTATTGTCCTTCTATAAGAAATATCACTTAAATACCTAAAACTCATTTTTAACAAAATTTAAAGGGTAAAATCTAAAAAAATTGAAAATGATAAAAATATGAAGATTTACCTTTAAAACCTCAAAGAAATTGAATAAAACAGTAAAGAAACATGCTTGAACTGAGTCGGGTGTTGGAGAGGCCGAAAGAGGTGCTTAGAAGAGAAATTTTGTTGAAATGGGAGAGGGAGTCCATCAGGGGTGAAATAGTGCCTTATATGGTGGAATTTCCGATGGTTTTTTTCGGAAACTAAGTAAAATTTCCGACAGCCATTTTGGTTGAAATTTCTGCAGGGACACTCAACAATTAATGGATTTTCTGACGAAATTATTTCACCGGTAAATCCTTCTTTTCCCATAGTATAGATTATGTGATTATGAAAATCAGAAGCATTCTTGATTCATATTTCTTACTTGCATTTTTATTTTTCTGACTCTAGTTTTTTTTGTTTTTGTATTGTTTGCAAAGGCATTGATGTTGTTAACCTTCTAAAACAACTTGTTTGTATTTGACATAGGTTCACCTGAGACACAACTGTCCATGGCTGCATTCTTGGGAGAACTTGTTTTAAGCAATGATGATAAGGTCTTTGTAGCCCAAACTGCTGGTTCTGCTCTTGTTGATGTCATGAAGTCTGGTAGTAAGCAGGCTATAGAAGCTGCACTTAAGGCGCTGAATCAGATTTCATCACATGAGGCAAGTGCTAAGATACTTATCCATGCTGGTATCCTTCCTCCTCTTGTCAAGGACCTCTTTACCGTTGGTTTTAACCAGCTTCCAATGAAACTGAAAGAGGTGTCTGCAACTATTCTTGCAAATATTGTTGCATCAGGGTCTGGTTTTGAATCCGTCCTACTTGATTCAGATCACCAAACTCTAGTCTCCGAGGATATTGTTCACAATCTTCTCCTTCTCATCAGCAATACTGGT
The DNA here is from genome assembly GCA_022539455.1 of Dendrobium nobile. Taxonomy (NCBI): domain Eukaryota; kingdom Viridiplantae; phylum Streptophyta; class Magnoliopsida; order Asparagales; family Orchidaceae; genus Dendrobium; species Dendrobium nobile. Next base: position 35,592,794 of record CM039730.1, read on the forward strand.
CCGGCAATAGAGTGCAAGCTCCTTCAGATGCTTGTTGGGCTCACAAGCTCTTCCACTAGTGTCCTAAACATTGTTTCTGCCATCAAGAGCTCAGGTGCTACCATTAGTCTCATACAGTTTATTGATGCCCCTCAGAAAGATATTCGCATGGCTTCCATAAAGCTGCTGCATAATATCTCGCCTTACATGGGGCGGGAACTTTCAGATGCTCTACAAGGCACTGCTGGACAGCTTGGTAGTTTGATTGGAGTTATAGCAGAAAACAATGGGATCACAGAGGAGCAATCAGCTGCAATTGGGTTCTTAGCTGAACTTCCTGAGAAGGATTTAGGTTTGATCAGGCGGCTTCTTGCTGAAGAAGCCTTCCCCATGATCATTTCCAAGGTTTTAAAGATCCGGCACGGGGAGATTCGTGGCAACAGGTTTGTCAGTCCCTATCTTGAAGGGCTAGTCAGGGTTCTCTCTCGGATTACCTATCTTTTAGAGAATGAATCGGCGATTGTAGTCCTTGCTCAGGAACATAATCTTGCAGCCCTATTTACCGATCTCCTTCAAACAAATGGTATAGATAAGGCACAGATGGCTTCTGCTATGGCACTGGAGAATCTTTCCAAGCAGTCTAAACATTTGACAAAAATACCAGAGTTACCTGAACCAGGTTTCTGCGCTTCAATATTCCCTTGTTTCAGTAAACAGCCAGTTGTGATTGGGCTATGCCGTATCCACCATGGTGACTGTTCTATAAAGGAGAGCTTCTGCCTTTTGGAAGGGAAGGCAGTCGAGAAATTGATTGCTTGTTTGGATCACAATAATGAGAGGGTGGTGGAGGCCGCACTGGCAGCTCTCTGTACTGTTCTTGATGACGGGGTGGATATTCAGCAAGGAGTACTTGTTCTTTGTGAAGCAGATGGCATCAACCCAATACTTGAGGTGCTGAAGGAGAATCGGACAGATGTCCTCAGGCAGCGAGCTGTGTGGGCAGTGGAGAGGATTCTAAGGACAGAGGACATTGCTTATAAAATCTCAGTAGACCAGAATGTGGCAACAGCTCTGGTTGAAGCATTCCGTCATGGGGAATACCGAACTAGACAGATTGCAGAACGGGCATTGAAGCATGTAGACAAGTTACCCAACTTCTCTGCAATATATACCAAGGTAGGGGGTTGATTAGTACTGGTGGAGAGCTTAGTTTGTGTGGTATGTATCTATATCTTTTTTATATAAACTTTTTCTTTGCTTGGGTCTGGTTACTTTGATTCTAGATTTGTTCTAAATCATGGCCAGAGATTCCTGCTTGTTAATATGCTAATGATTTGTTCAAGCATTTTTCAATTGAGAATCGAGGTGATTGTTTATTTCTACATCAGGAATGCTACTGATAATAGTGAATTAAGTGTACCAAATTAGATTTATAATGAAGTATGGTGCTTCTAAGTTTTCTTTGGGATATAATTAGGCATTATGGACTTACTTCGCTTTTAAGCTATGGTAACAAATAAAATGCCTTGCTTGATTCGCATTCTGATGTTCATACATTATGGATAATTTTGCCAATTTCAGGATAGTTACATACACCTGTGTTTGGACTCCGACATGAATGCTTGTTCTTCCGGTTTACAGCAAATGTGTGGAATTTTGACCCACTTGCTCTCATGTTTCTGCTATTTGCATACTTCCAAATTTTATATCCATTTATTTTTAATCCAACAAGTTGGGCTAGATTTTTATGATTCTCAGATGGATTCAACTGCTCATCCGGATTTGTAGTCCTCTTTTTTGTTATTTTGCATGTGAATTAGTATGAAATGCTAATTTTTCCTATGCTTCTAGACATTATTATAGTTATTGAATTATTTTGTTGCCATATTAATATTATCCTATATACTTATTGTCAAAATCTCAGTCATCCCTTAGCATTTGATCCCACGGTCAGGATGAGAATCCGTGGGAGGCTCACCTGGATCATGCCAATATCCTTCTATATTTGGGTAGTTGAATTAGGAAGGATTATATTGAGGCAATTATGTATCAATTAGAAGTTATTTATTTCTTTATTAAGACATCTTGTATAGATCTATAAATAGGTATAATTTTGTATAATAAGTAGAAGGTATTTTTACCCTTCTCAAATTCTATGAATTCTAACAAGGTATCAGAGCCAACAACCTTAATTGCCGTCGAAGAATGATCCTAGATCATCGGAGGAGGAAGAGAAAAGAAGAAGCTCGAGGCATCTGACACTTGATCCTTGCCGACCCATATACGTAGATGGGACGAGCGACTCGATCGGAACTTCCAATCCGAGACGAAGGAGCCTAGTCGAACAGTCACATAAGAGCCGAAGGAGCATCGTACTCGATCCGACAGAAAGGGAAAGTCGATGAAGGAGTGAAGCAGCTCGCTCGATCCCCCCTTCCGATCGCACATCCCAGACGAGGTCGGCTCGATTCCCCCTTTCGATCGCACATCCCAGACGATCCATGCCTGCGACTCGCAGGAGGAAGCCAAGCCCGCGTGCGACTTGGGGGTGGAACCGCAACCCGTGCCCTACTCCAATCCGAGCCTTTTTTAAGGCTTAGCCGGTTCGATTTAAAAAAAAAATCTTTTTTTTGTGAAAAAAAAAGGAAGGAGAGAAAATCTTTATCATCGACCTTTATTGTCGACAAGGGAAATTTTCTCTGAGAAGCCTTCATTGCTGAATTTATGAGGAATACAAAGTTCTCATCACCGGCCTTCATTGCTGGAATTCTAAGAAATATAGGTTCCCACTACCGGCCTTCATTGGTGGAATTATGAGAAATACAGGTTACCACTACTGGCCTTCATTGTTGTAATTATGAGGAATACAAGTTCCCACAACCGGCTTTAATTGTCAGAATTTTGAGGATAGTTTTCCATCATCGGCCTTAGTTGGTAGCTTTCTCTTGTGGTTGATATCCTATCTATAACCAATGCAGCTCTACCTCTGAGCGAGTAATTGCAAGTTGGTCTCCAGCTTGAGGGGGAGTGTCAAAATCTCAGTCATCCCTTGACATTTGATCCTACGGTCAGGATGAGAATCTGTGGGAGGCTCACCTGGATCACGCCAATATCTTTCTATATTTGGGTAGTTGAATTAGGAAGGATTATATTGTGGCAATTATGTATCAATTAGAAGTTATTTATTTCTTTATTAAGACATCTTGTATAGATCTATAAATAGGGATAATTTTATATAATAAGTAGAAGGTATTTTTATCGTTCTCAAATTCTATGAATTCTAACACTTATTATTTATTTAAAATTTATATTAATGATTCTTATAGTATATACTCATTATGAAGGACATTCTTATTTATTTATTGTACTTATTACTACATGCTCTTGTCTTTATATAGTTATATTTATTTTAACATTAGGATTATTCAAATAAAATTATAAATTTATGTGATTTTTGTCAGTGTTAGAGCCATCTCTCTAAATCTTCACCTTTATCTGTATGTGAAGATCTCGTGGAGGATCCATACTTGTCAATGACGAATGGCGCACCACGATGCAAAGTTCTCCGTGGAGTCATGGAGCTTTGCGCACGGTGCGGCGCACGCCACATTAAATATGGCACACCATATAAAATAGTTATATATATAATACCATTAAATAGCAAATAATAGATTGATATGAGCAATATTTAAACATAAAAATACCTCCAAATAGCAAAAATGACAACTTTAAACCCTAAAGAAACTCACATCGATAGATTTGAGCATGATTTAAACATAATTTAGCTTAAATCCTGCCAAATAGCAAAAATAACAGCTTTAAATCTTGCAAAAAGTTAAATATTGTTCTTTCTCTGTTTTACGTTAACGCAATTTAGCTAAAAATTTAAGTAGAATTTAACCATACTTTTGCTTAAATCCTGCCAAACAGCAAAAAATGACAACTTTAAATCATGCAAAAAGTTAAATACTATTCCTTCTCAGTTTTACATTAACACAATTTAGCTGAAGAAACATGTGAAATGGAAGAATGATCGTAACCTTCGCTAGAAGCCCCCTGCGACTTCTGATTTGACAGGAATGTTGTCGTCAAAGGAGGAAAGGAAGCTTACTTGAGCGAATCTTTCAATACTCTATTTCAGGCAAAGTGTGTGAAAGGGAAAAATCAATCGCTACCTTCACTGCAAGCCCCCTGTGACTTGCTCTGTCATTGTTGAAGGAGGCGAAGAAGCTTCCTGGAGTGACTCTTTAAAAACTTTACTTCACGTAACGCACACAAAGCCGAACTAACAACAAAGAAATGGTGATGAGAAAAGTAAACACTAAATCCTATTATGATTAAATATTTTTTTTTATATTTTATTAATTTGATGTTTAATTAATTAATAATTAATTATTATATTAATATATAAATCCTAAAAAAATTAATTATAATTTAGAATTTTGAAATTTATACCATGTTAATAAAATTGCTCGCGTTATTCGCACCTTGCGCCATGCACCATTGCTCATGTATGAGCGCACTATTTTAAGTACTTGCACCGCGCCAAGTAAACAACGGTGTATGTGCATTGTGCCTTGCCGTGCACCATGGTATACGCCATTTTGTGCCAATGATATGTATGGGAGTATCCAATATCTCTTATGGGTCTCCTCGCCCGGGATTTGCTCCCTCGGGACTTGTCGCTTCGTTATTCGTTTGCTTAGGCAGACCTCCTACTCGTGCCTTGTTGTGATTCATTTGTTCATTCCTCTTGTTGCTATTCTGCTTGCCACTCGTAATCCATCAATGCATGATCTGTTTGTCCATGCCTTGTTAGCCTCATTGCAATTTTCCTTGTCGGCTTGGGCTTGTTCCACTACTTCTCTTACTAACTTGAATATTCATTTCATCACTAACTTTGCTTTCGCTTCCTATCTCGAATAACTCTTGAAGATCTCAAGAGGATCTCATAAGTATTAGGCGAATATCTCTTGGAGATCCTATGAAGATTCCATGAAGATTCTGTGAGAATCTTGTCTCTTGAAATGATTCTATCGCCCTTTGCTTTTGACAAAGATTGACCTAGCATCAATCTCTCAATTGTTCTCCATTTTTCAAAGAACGTCTCATTCTACTGTTGATTGGCCTAGATAGACAATTCTGAAAAGTTGTTAAACATGTATAGTTTGGATCACTCGGTTCTTCTTGCACCATACAAACTCTCGATGCTCCTTGTTTAGCATCATGAGTTAGTTGGAGGGTTTAGAGTTATTCGAATTATTTTGTTAACATATTAATATTGTTATATATGCTTAATATTTATTAGAAATCTATAGCATGAATTATTTGTAGTATATCCTTGTTATGAGGATAGTATTCTTTCTTGCAATATCTTTATTACTTTATTTTTTCTTTTAGTCATATTTGTATAAGCATTATGATTATTCAAAAAAGAATGTAGACTTTTATGATTTTTGTCAGGCATTACTGTTTAAATACTCTAGATTGTTTGGGGCCGCTTGAATTTGTTGTAATGTTCAACGGGTGCTTTTAGTACTCACGTGTATGCCTATTGCATGTTTTATATATTTTAAAAATTTTATGTATGTTAGTTTTGGTCACTGCTTCACAAACTTCATTTTGCCTATAATTGTTATTTATGGGCAATATGAAAACATGCTTTACTACAAAAACCCAAGAAAGATCTGAAATAGATCAATAAATTTGTCAATGTGAAAGATCCTATGGACATGCATATATATGCTAAAAATTTAGGTGTTTTACCCCTCTTTGGTTTTTCTGTCATCTTCTGGTGGTTCCTTATCTAAGTTTATGAATGCTCAGTGGTTTTATAGGTCATTTTTTAGGATCATGAGTCTAAGTTTGGATGAAGAAAGGCATATGATTGTTAGTTTGTTCCTGCTGCTTCTAGTTTTGGACAACCTAATAAATTCTTCTTCAGGAGCACTTAACTTCTACTGAATGATTTCTCTCATTGCAAATATTTGGATCGAGATTTTTAGAGGGTTGCTGTAGATATTTCCATATCTTGGCACATGAACATGCCATGATATTCACATCGTGTTATTGAGAATATATTATCCTTGTCCATTGAGTGGTGCTGGCTTGGGGTAGAGGTGTTAGTGATTGCTTCTTTGATGTTAATGTCAAGTTCATGTTGCATTCTATATCCATTTTAGAGCAAGTTAGCACATCTGCTTAACCTGTGGAGCCAATTGTTTCGTCTATCAAGTTAAGTAGAAAGTCAAAAGAGGTAATTTGGATAATTATGGGCTGAGTTTATTATTGTGGTTTGGATTCAAATTAATTTCAACCAAAATTATTTTGATTTTCACCTCCATAAGTTCTACAAATAGGAGACCTAAAAGGGGCCTATTGCATGGGATTTTTCTTCTCGACGGCAGAAGAAAGATATGTTTCTATCCTTCTGAAATTAAAAATTCATAAGCTCCTACATGTAATTGATAACTAGTCTTGTGTCTTACTTTTAATTGATAAAATATTTGAGATATGCTTCTACCCTTTCTAAAAAAATGGGTCATAAATTATGGAAATTTATATCATTATGATAATACTTGATTTTAAGGTCGTCTTGATTATTTTTATAAGAATTTACCGTTTCTCTCCCCTTTATTGATGTAGAGAAACTCATCCGAAAAATAGAATTGGGTACTAGTAGAGTGGAACGTAAGGTACAAAGAGAGGGAGGGAGGGAGCTGCTTCAGCTTTTATTCATTCATCAATTCTTCTACAGTATGAGCCAATAATATCTATTTATTAAAATATGGTTACAAATTTAAGATTGAAATCAAATTTATTCCTAATTCAATTCAAACCTAAATATTTTAAAAAAGAATAATTTATTTAATTTAAAATATATCCATAAGTTTTAATAAAATATATTTAATTCTAAATATTATAAATTAATCTAAATTTAATTTCTTATGCTGTATAAATTCACTTGGGACCAATTAAACTCTTTTCCTGCTGAGTTTTATAAAAGCTATTGCTTGGAAGTTTGGTGGCTATAGAAAGTAGCATCTAGGAGCTTTGGATCCGAACATTTTAATGCACCAAACATCTTCTTGAAACAATCCCATATAAGATCTAGTCACATGGTGTTGACATTGATGGTAACATGAAATCAATATTTGGACACTGTATATAACATCTATCTCCATTTGTTAGGATTAGGGAGCAATATTGTGACTAGCTGCTCTTAGTTATAATAAAGGTCTTCTGAAGAATTCCTTGTTCAATTTTTGGCCCAACTGTATCTTTAGGCATAAAATTATTAGGCTCCTAGTCATGCTCAGGTTCAATTATATCGTTATGCTTAGGTTCAAGTACATGAGGAGGAAAAGGTTATGAGACTGTTGGAGTTGATGAAACATTAAGAACTAGGGTAATCAAATAGAGACTTGCAATGAGTTTTCTCTCCAATAAATATATAGGTTATTTTTCAACCTCAACATAACTGTTAGTAGGCTGAAATTAAAAATTTAATGTTTGATGAGATATAGTATAATCCTTTGTATAACTCTTATAAAATCTATAGATATAATTGAATGTCTCAACTTTATCATCTATAGTCTCCAAGTAATATTTTGTCAAAGCATCCTTAGCCAGGTCATATCATATTTAAAATAATATTCTCTAGGGAGATGCTAATGACCTCGATGAAGTATATCAAGAAGATAACAATAACTCCATTGTGAATATTGAGAATTTTGAAACTCTATAGATGTGCTTGTGTTTGTCATGTGTCCTCTCTTATGTTGGACATCTTAGGATATAGCGTTCTATAAAGCAATCTTAAGATGAGATGCACAAGCAAACATGCAAAAAATCACACTACATAGTTTTCTAACTTTTAGTTCAAACAAAGATTAGTATTTTGGTGCAAGACTGGACAACACGTAAATTTGTTTCCAAACAATAGTGTTTCAAAGTGGTTAAAATTTGAAATTTCAAGAAATTTGAGAACAAATGAAAACCACAAAATAATTTAGGATTTACATCTCAAAAAGAAAAATGGCAATGTAGCTAACTTTATCAAATATGAAAAACATATCCAAAACCAATCATAAATTATTTAAATGAAAAATAAAAAAGATGGAAGTCATTAATTAGAAGATCTAGGCCTCATATTTGTTAATGGAAAAACATCTATAAGTAGTTCTCATGAAGGCATGTGATGAACCGGCTGAGTCAGTCCATTCACACTACAGCTGACTCAAAACAGGGCTGGCTCAACCCAATAGGCGGACTGCTCAAAACGAGGGTGAGAAGGCCAGGCGGTCAAGGATGTGTGCCAGGTGAGGGGGGCATCTTCCAGGTTGGAAAGGAAGGATATTTAAAGGAGTGGATCACTTATCAAAGGAGAATGTGTGGGATGCCGCGCGAGCCGCTCATCTTGCGGGACTGTTTTAGGAAGGTTTTTGAATGGATTTTAGGAGGGAATTTGAACGTAGGGACTGTTTAGGGATTTCCTTTTGATTTGTATGCATTAAATAGTTGATTTTGCTAGGGTTTGGGCATCTTGAATTTGGCTGAAATTTGAGATCTCTTAGTTTAGGTTTTCTTTGGGCTCTTGGCGTTGCCAGAGATTTGGGAGAGAACGATCCTCCTCTCGAATTGAGGATCAATTGTATCTTGCTATTTTATTCATCGACGAGTGGAATACAAGCTTTTCTTTGAGTTTTCTCTCAGATTTCCTTGTGGTTTTGCTGTTTTTCTGCTGTGGACAGCAGATTTGCTGTTGAATGTTCGCCGATTTTGGTTAGGTTACTTGCGAACGCAAGTGTTTCCTATCATAATTCTCAACGTCGACTAAAACAAATAAAGAGATGCTTTGCGTAGGCTAAATCACATGCTCCAAGCTTTGAAATTTTCAAGATAAATAAGAAAATAGGAACAATACAAAATAGTAGTTTTCAAGTTAATCCCTAATCTAACAATGAGATTTAGGATGCAAAGAAAGTACGCTCAATTCCTATGAATTACTAAGCTTAGCAAGAGCACTTGGAAGAGACTTTCGCAACTACAATCATATCAATGAGAATTTAGACTTAGAAGAAATTAGATGCAAGTGAAAAAGAAACCTTGGTTAAGGAGAGGTGGAGATCCTCCACGCGAGGTCTTCGAAGAGTTCGTCCATGTACGTTGAAGAAGCAACTCCAAATCATTTAAAGAAAATCTAAAAAAAAGGTTTCAGATTTTCTAGCTAAACTTTAGAGAAAGTTTCAGATTTCTCTAAGTAGACAGTAGAATTCTTTGGAGGAAAGCTTGTGCAGGCAATTCAAGAGAAGGCTTAATGAAAGGGAAGATAGTTTGGGAAGAAGAGAGATCACTGTAAAGGCTTGGGTGGCGGCAATGAAAAGGTGCCAGGAAAATTCTTTCCAAAGTAAAAGAATTGAAATAGGCAAGAAATAAGGAGGTTGGAATCTATGGAAAATTCGGCCAATGAGAAAGAAATAATTTGAATTATTTCTAACTGGGTTTAGGTGGTGATTAGGAAATAAATCCAAATTTACCCACATAGGGGCCGGCAACATGCATGGTCAAAGGTTGATTTGGTGAGAGCAATTAAAGGCTCCCTAATTTACGTTTTAGTTTTAGGAAATGATTAATTTAAATCCTCTTGAGTTTAAAATTCAAACTCGGATCTAAATCAAATACTTTCTTAAAATAGATTAACTAAATTAGGAAATAATTTGAATTCAAATTTAGATGAATTTGAATTTCAAATTAGTCCCAAATTAACTCCAACCCAAATTAGGAAACACATTAAAAGAGGCAAGGGGATGAGTGGGCTGGCGGCTATGGCCTTGGCCGGCTGCCTGGGGATTGGGGATACTTGGTCGTGGAGTTTGGAAGGCGAGGGGGATCGAGTGAGGTGGCCGGTGGTTTGTGGTGGTGGAGGGTGGGGAAGTTCGACGAGGGGGCGATGACAAAGATAATGAATAAAACCACGAACCCGGCCATCTCCAAGGTTGGTGGGTGATGCGCCAATCTCCCTCTCCAAGGGATCTCTCTCCGATCTCTCAAGATCTCTCAAGAACTCCAAACAAGAAAACAAAATTCTCAAATAATCATTCATTAACTTGAAATAGAACAAAGTGGGGCTTTAAATAGCCTCATACAAATGACAAAACAAAAAAGACACAAATGCCCTTTGGGCTTACATACGACAACTCTCATAAGAGGGGTACAACGGGAAATAATAAAACCACATAAGAAAATAACAAAATACATTAATGACTCAAAAATATGAAGACTTGATCGTGGCCGTAGATCGGCGGCCACGTCTCTGATAAACTTTCCATGATGATCTGATGTCCCCATCACAACAACTCTATGTCTTAAGGGGGAAGACACTAGCATGGTACCAATAGAGGGAGACGAGGTACTCGATTCGTTTGTGGGAGGAGTTTAAGGACTATTTGTTGGAGCATTTTCGAGCAAAGAAGGGTGTGAATTACTATGAGCAATTCTTTGCATTGTCACAGGTAGGCACTGTGATGGAGTATCAGAAAAGATTTGAGCTTCTATCAGGACGGGTAGGGAGGTTACTAGAGATAGTGTTGGACAGCAATTTCATGAAATGCCTCAAAGCAGAGTTGATAGCAGTGGTGCGGGTGGCAAGGCCCCGTGACTTGGGAGAGGCGATGGAGTTGGCTCAGTTGATTGAGGAAAAGAATTCACTACCGAGGAGTAGTAAAGGGATTAGTTTGGGAGGTTCTTACCGCATGACGATCACTTTCCTAGCACATAGGGTGCAGACTATATCAATTTAAAGGGAGGCTCCAAAGGAGGGCAGTTCGGGATTTGGACAGGGAGGGAACTTCAAGAGGCTAACTGATACTGAACTGCAAGACAAGAGGGCTAAGGGGCTATGTTTCAGATGCGACGAGAAATTTACACCGGGACATAGATGTAAAAATTGTACATTGCAGGTTCTTTTTGTGTGTGATGAGGTGGTGGACAAGGCAGAGGCAGTGAGGGAGGAGTTAGAGGAAGAGGAACCCTTACACTTGGAGGTGGTTGAAGTTTTATTGAACTCTGTAGTAAGATTCACCCCGAATCACACTATGAAAGTGATGGGACAAATAGGGGGAGAGGCAATAGTGATCCTGGTGTACAATGAGGCTATACATAGTTTCATATCGAACCATGTGGTATACAAACTGGGTTGAAATTGGTGGTCACTTGATGTTTTAGAGTGATGATGGGCATAGAAAAAGTGGAGAAGAGCAGAGGGATATGTCAGGGTTTGATGGTGGAGCTGCAGGGTATTCACATCAGGGAAGATTTTCTTCCATTGGAGTTGGGAAGTACTGATTTTGATTTTGAGAATGAAGTGACTACAAATCTTGAGGGATACTAAGGTAAACTAGAAGGCATTAGCTATGGAGATCTAGGTGGAGGGGAGAAAGGTGATAATTAAAGGAGATCCCAGTTTATCTAGAGCAATGATTTCGTTGAAAATCATGGTTCGTGCCATACAAGGGGAAGGAGGGGGATTCTTAGTGGAGCCCTAGAGTTTGGAGGAAGGAGAGACAGAGGAGATACAGGATATTCCAGACATTGTCCAACCACTTGTTCAACTGTTCAGAGAGGTATTCCAGCTTTTCAGGGATTATCACCCCCACGGGAGCACGAGCACTCTATTACTCTAAAGGAACGAGTTTCCCCCATTAGCGTCTGACCATACGCTACCCTCAGATCTAGAAGGATGAGATTGAGAGACTGATTTGGGAGATGCTTGAAACTAAAATCATCAAGCCCAGTGTGAGCCCTTTCTCTAGTATTGTATTATTGGTGAAGAATTTATGTAGACTACCGTGTCTTGAACAAGGAAATTGTACTAGAAAAGTTTTCCATACAAGTCATTGATGAGTTGTTAGATGAGTTACATGGATTTGTGATATTCTCCAAGATCGACTTGAAATCTAGGTACCACCAGATTAGAATGCGACAGGAGGCACCCACAAGATAGTTTTCAGGACGCATTAGGGATACTATGAGTGCTTAATGATGCCTTTTTGGCCTCACTAACGCACTGACCACTTTCTAGGCTATGATGAATAGGATATTCTAACCCTACTTGTGAAGATTTGTGCTGGTATTTTTTGACGCATATTGGTATATAGTAGGTCTGAGGGGGAGCACTTAGTGCATTTGAAAGTTGTGCTATCCACCTTAAGAGAGCACTCTTTGCTTGTCAATTAGGAGAAGTGTTCCTTAACCCAGTCCAGAGTGGAGTATTAGGGCATGTGATGTCTTAGGAAGGAGTGACAACTAACCAGGGTAAGATTGAGGTCATGCTCAAATGACCCATACCCAAGGCTTTGACGGAGCTAAGAGAATTCTTAGGATTCACATGCTACCATAAAAAGTTTGTGAAAGGATACAATTTTATACCCGAGCCATTGACGGAATAGCTCAAGAAGGACAACTTCAATTGGGAAGAGTCAACCACCCAGGCTTTTGAGGAGTTGAAGAAGGCTATGACCAATGTGCCAGCATTAGCTCTTCCAGATTTCATCCAACATTTTCTAGTTGAGACAGATGCCTCAAATTTTGGGTTGGTAGCTGTACTCATGCAGAACCAAAGACTAGTGGCCTATTTCAGTTAGGTATTGACAACTAGGGCAAGACTCAAGTCAGTCTATAAGAGGGAGCTAATGGCAAATATGTTGGCCATTCAAAAATTATGGCCTTATTTATTGAGAAGACATTTCATTGTCAGAACTAACCAGAGGAGTTTGAAGAATTTGTTGGAGAAAATAATGGTTAATGAGGAGCACCAAAGGTGGCTTTTCAAGTTATTGGGCTATGACTTTGAGATTCCGTATCGACCTAGGGTTGAAAATAAAGCAACATATGGTTTATCCGGGTGCATGAGGGAGCCCCAGATGATTGCATTATCTGTGTCTTTAGTGATTGGCTGGGAAGCATTGAGGAGAGAGCGAACATGATGCAAGGTTGAGAAAAATTAGGGAGAAGTTGGAGGAATATAAGGACACTCATCCTGGATACTCAGTGGTGTGACAGAAGTTATGTCATTATGGGTGGTTTGTGCTTCTGAAGACCTCTTCTTACATTCCCTGCTTGCTTCAGGAGTTTCATGGGACGACCATTAGGGGACATTCGGGGACAAAAGACATATCATCGGCTTTCTGCAGAGCTGTATTTGGGAGGGTATGTAGAAGGATGTCGAGAAGATGGTGGCTAGTTGCGATATATGTTAGAGGCATAAGTATTTAACTGTCTTCAGGAAGGCTCCTCCAACAATTAGCTTTGTAGAAAAGGTGTGGGAGGAGGTGGCAATATACTTCATCGAAGGACTGCCAAAGTTAAAAGGATATACTATGATACTAGTGGTAGTTGATCAGTTGAGTAAGTATGCTCATTTCATTCCCCTTCGCCACCCCTATACAACAATATCAGTAGCGACAATTTTCATAAGGGAGCTGGTGAGACTACATGAGATATCGTAATTGATTATATTAGATTGAGACAATATCTTTTTGAGTTAGTTATGGAAGGGTTGTTCAAGATGTAGAGGATTATTCTGAAAAGGAGCACTGCTTATCATCCTCTGACGGACAGACAAATATAGCTGGTTAATCATAGTGTGGAAGCTTATCTTCAATGCTTTGTATCAGATACACCAAAGTTGTGGGCAAAATAGTTGGCATGGACAGAATATTTGTATAGAACTTCCTATCATTCGGCAATTCAACAATACCGTTCAAAGTGTTATACGGAAGAGATCAACCTCACTTGATATATAGTATAGACAATGCATCACACTGATGGCATCAGTAGAGCAGTACTTGGAGGACAGAGATAGGATCTTGGTGGAGCTGAATGGGTATTTGTTGAGAGCTCAACAAATTATGAAGAGCAAGTAGATGCACAAAAGTGAGACATTCAATTTTAGGTGGGGGACAGGGTTTACTTAAAACTTCAACCCTACAAATAAAGAACCTTTGCATGGAGAGGGAATGATAAGGTTATCCCTCATTATTTTGGTCTTTACGAGATAGTGGAGCGCATCGATGTCGCGGCATACCGCCTATAGTTACCACCGTCGTCAGCCATCCACCCAATGTTTCATGTGTCCCAGTTGCGACATGTGAATAAGAGAGCACATTTTGTTTTCTTGGCTTTCCCCGACCTTGACAAATGCCATGGAGGTGTTGTTAGAACCATTGGAGGTCGAAGGAGTGCGCTAGGGAGTTACAGGAAGCAAAGATGTATTGTTCAGGTGGAAGAATCTACTGGAGTACGAGATCACGTGGGAGTCCTACCAGATTATTCAGTAGCAAATCCCTTTATTCCACCTTGAGGACAAACTGAGCCGGTCCATTCATTACAGCCCGCCCAAAACAAGGCCGGATCAACCTTGATGTAGACAAAGGGGGGGTCAACTCATGTCAAAAATAATTAGATTTTTGGCTTCCCTTGAGTCTACTAGCTCAAATAAATTTGAGCTGAAATTTTAGCTCATTTATGAGCTGGTCTTTAGTTCATTTTTTGAACTAAGGGTTAGCTCATTATTAGCTAACATTTTAGTTCATTTATTATCTTACTTTTTATTAAATGTTATTTATAGTTTTAAAGTCTTCTTTTATGATGTCTCTTGGGGTTCCAAAAAGGGCTTTTGGAATCCCAAGAAAGGTGTTTAGTATTTCCATGCATGACTCCTTGGTTTCCTCCATGGTTTCATTGCATTTTCCCTCTTGGAATTCCGGCTGGCCGCTGGTTTTCCCGTGCTTGGGCTCTTTCCCGAGACCATGGCCCCTTGGTTCCGTGCGGCCTCCTTGGCTCCCGTGGATGGCTCTTCGATTCCTTGGCTTGGGTGTGTTTTTTCGTGCAAAGCATTTGGGATTAATGTTTGTGATGTTTAGGTTCTTGTGACAATTAATGTTTGTGTCCTTTTGTATTCCCCTTTCATACCTATAAATATGAGGGGTTATGTATTGTTTAAAAAAAGTTAAATGATAAGTTATTTTTGGAAGCTTTAACATGCGGGTTTGCTTTGGAAATCCTGCGGGCTCTTTCCACCCTTCTTTCTCATCCCCTCCGGAAATCCTGCGGGCTCTTTCCAACCTTTCTTCTCGGGCTTCTAACCTCTTTCGTCTCTCCGCAAGTGCCACTCCACCTGTATCTTTCTTCTCTAAGTGAAACAACTTTAGGGTGTCTTTGATTCGAGTCGAGTTTATGTAATTTTAATTTCTTTTCTTTTCTTTAATTTGTAAGAGTTTGTTCTTTCCTCTTATAGTCTTTGTTTTGTCGGTGTCGTTTCGTTATTATTTTTTGTGATCAAAAGATATAGGGTCCCCTATATTTTTTGATCGCATCATTTTGGTATCAGAGCAAGTTAGGAAGTCCTAGGTTGTGTTTGTCAATTTGTAGTTTGTTAAATTTCATTTTGTTAAGTCAAGTGTGAGTCTTGTAAGTCGTTTTGTTGTGAGTCTTGTTGAGTCTCTAAAAGAAATTGTGAGTCTAGAGTTTTTTTTAGATCAAGTATTTTGAGTCTTGTAATTTTTGAGTCTTTTTGTGAGTCAGTCTAAAAACAAAAAAAAAAACAAAAAAACAGAAGAAAGCAAGCCAGTTGAAAATGAAGATCATATGGATAGGTGGATTTCATCAAAGTCAACACATCCTCTGGAGTATGAATTATACAAGCTTCAATCGTGGATGCATATTCGGACAGAAAGGTACAAGAAAAAGCAGCGCTTACAAGATAAATTCTTAAGAGAGCGAGACAAGATCATGCAGAAATATGAAGATCTAATTAGTGAAATAGAAGCGCCGTCTTCACCTCCTCGAAACAAATCGAACTCATAGGGAGATGAGTGATGAGTTTCTCAAGAAGGGGAGTCTGATGTAGACAAAGGGGGGGTCAACTCATGTCAAAAATAATTAGATTTTTGACTTCCCTTGAGTCTACTAGCTTAGCTCAAATAAATTTGAGCTGAAATTTTAGCTCATCTATGAGATGGTCTTTAGTTCATTTTTTGAACTAAAGGTTAGCTCATTATTAGCTAACATTTTAGTTCATTTATTATCTTACTTTTTATTAAATGTTATTTATAGTTTTAAAGTCTTCTTTTATGATGTCTCTTGGGGTTCCAAAAAGGGCTTTTGGAATCCCAAGAAAGGTGTTTAGTATTCCCATGCATGACTCCTTGGTTTCCTCCATGGTTTCATTGCATTTGCCCTCTTGGAATTCCGGCTGGCCGTTGGTTTTCCCATGCCTGGGCTCTTTCCCGAGACCGTGGCCCCTTAGTTCCGTGCGGCCTCCTTGGCTCCCGTGGATGGCTCTTCGGTTCCTTGGCTTGGGTGTGTTTTTTCGTGCAAAGCATTTGGGATTAATGCTTGTGATGTTTAGGTTCTTGTGACAATTAATGTTTGTGTCCTTTTGTATTCCCCTTTCATACCTATAAATATGAGGGGTTATGTATTGTTTAAAAAAAGTTGAATGATAAGCTATTTTTGGAAGCTTTAACCTGCGGGTTTGCTTTGGAAATCCTGCGGGTCTTTCCACCCTTCTTTCTCATCCCCTCCGGAAATCCTGCGGGCTCTTTCCAACCTTTCTTCTCGGGCTTCTAACCTCTTTCGTCTCTCCGCAAGTGCCACTCCACATGTATCTTTCTTCTCTAAGTGAAGCAACATTAGGGTGTCTTTGATTCGATTCGAGTTTATGTAATTTTAATTTCTTTTCTTTTCTTTAATTTGTAAGAGTTTGTTCTTTCCTCTTATTGTCTTTGTTTTGTCGGTGTCGTTTTGTTCTTTATTTTTTGTGATCAAAAGATATAGGGTCCCCTATATTTTTTGATCGCATCAAACCTAGAAGGCGGGCGGCTCAAAACAGGCGTGGGAAGGCCAGGCGTTCAAAGATGTGGGCCCAGGTGAGGGGGGTGGCTGCCAGGTTAGAAAGGGAGGAGAATTAAAGGAGTGGATCACTTATCAAAGAAGAATGTGGGGGAAAACATGGAGTAAATTCAGGTTTTGAGGGAAAATAGGAGAATTATAATAGGCATTTTGGTTGTATTTTTGTTTTCTTTATGCATATTTTGTGAGTGTTCTTGTTTTCCTCTATTTTTGTAAAGGATTCTAGCGACGTCTAGAGTTTGGGAGAGAAGGTTCTTCTCTCGAAAGAAGACCATTGTATCTTGCTTGTTCGTATTTTCTTTTTTATAAAAAAAATATGTTGGTTTGCTGAATTTTATTATGTCTTTGCTGATTTTTGTGCTCAATTCCTAACAACATGCATCATACTTGAAGATTTCACATTCAACTAGCTCATAAAAATTTGATGACAAAACATGAATTTAATTAATAATTAATGAAATAATACATGCATTGAGAGGTCTTATTTATAATAAAAAGCTAAAATTAGTAGTTTCTGTAAATCACAATGTTTGATGGAAAATGCAAGTTCATATTTTAGTATTTTATGATTTCATTCCTAAATGGTGGGTGTCTACTCCA
Organism: Dendrobium nobile; assembly: GCA_022539455.1. Lineage (NCBI taxonomy): Eukaryota > Viridiplantae > Streptophyta > Magnoliopsida > Asparagales > Orchidaceae > Dendrobium > Dendrobium nobile. The sequence goes on from CM039730.1 coordinate 35,610,287, forward strand.
ATAATAGCGAGAAGCTACTAGCAGCGCAAATAAATGGTCGAAGGTATGATTACAGTAGAAAAGTAGGAGGTTGCTAGCTATTGTCCCATTCACAGTAACTGAAATCCACCGACAAGAGCAATGCGGCAAATCAACTACATAAGTGAAGCCATCAACAACATTGTTTGCCCAAGCCAATCCTTTGCCAATCAATTTCGAGCATTCGCCATTCTGCTGCTAGGCCACCACATAGGCAATTGCAAATTAGTTGGTTCCAATCCTTAGCTACAATCCAAATTGACAAGGGAATAATAAGGCAGCACGAGTAAATATCAATAATACTCTTTCAGATTTGAAGCTGGACAAAATGGACAAAATATTGTACTCGACATATTCTAAAATGGGATAATTGATGATTATTGAATGTAATAATGATAGGAAATGCTTGTAGGAACCAAGAGTTTCCTTGTTTGAATTTGATTTTCAGCACTTTGCAAAAACAAATTTGAGAAGAACTTGAAAGAAAAACCAGAAATAAACTTTTTAATTAATAATAATGGAAGAAAAATAACAATGTACAATGGATCTTCTATTGGAGAGGAAGATCCGGCTCTCACAAATCTCTAGACACCACTAGAGTCCAAACAAACCTAAGAACAATCTAATTTCAGCAAATAACATCATCATCGTAATCCTATGAAAAACACCCTATTTAAAGCATACAAAAATATCCCAAATCCTCATACAACCCTTTGCATTTGAATTCTTTCCCTCCTAGTATCTCCCCATTAATTGGACTTTAATGCCCTGAGCCCCACTATAAAAGGGTGGTCTTGACCACGGTGATGTCCACGGTTTGTCCCAACAAAAAAGGTAGGATGGTGTTCTAGATGAAGATTACTGGGTGTTGGGGTAAGGGGAGGTGGAGGTGGGAGAGGGAGATATTTTAATTCAAGTTCTCGTCTCATGTTTTTCCAATCAGAAGTAGGGTATTCACCACGAGACTCTCTATGATCTTTTACCCTCATCCAAAATTGACAAGCACGACCGTTTAGGCGAGCCTTAGCAATACTCACCCGGTGGGACTCAGGAATATCATGTGTTTCAAAATGGTCTTCTAACTGTCTAACCCATTCCTTAAAGTAGTAAGGATCCGAGGAACCATCAAAGGTGGGCAGACGGTTATGTGACTCTAAGTGAGGTTGTTGCGGCTTGGGCTTAGGACTAGGACGATAAGCTGAGTGAGTAATCTTCCGACTAACATGATTGAACGAATGGGGCACATACCTAGAGTGGGGAGAGTTAACATGTTTTTCCTTCATGGTTTTAGTTATAGAGCCCACTAGGTTAACTAGGTCATCTAACTTTTTTTGAAGTTCTATCGTGTCCATGGGAAGAGCTAAGTGAAACCTAATGAAGATTAGGTGCAAGGGACAACACTTAGACACTAAGAAACTAGCCTAACATTCACTAGGTGTGTGCATGAATGTGTGGACAGCAAACATAACAGTAACTTAAACTAAGTTAAAAGATGATATGCATGCAACAAAACATAAGAAGGGTTATGAATGCTCCTAGGATGACTTCTAGCACATGTAATGCATGCTAGACATGCTCTGATACCAGATGATGCAGGACATGTATGAAAATATGATTTAGATAAGGATTTTGCTCGCTTAATGTTAGAAGCCATAATAATTATATCTTTATATTGATTTTAAACGACAAAATAAAACACGAAGAGCGGTAAAACAAGCTTAGGCTAAATCACATGCATAGGAGTTAAGATCGTAAAATATCAAATTTAATATAACATTGCATACATGAATGGTTTTCAACAATAAATCCCAATGCTAACAATAAGATTAGACACTATGCAAGAATCCCTCATTCAACTCTCTAGTTATCCAAGCTTTAGCGGGGAAGAATCAGCATGATCGTTGTGAATCAAAATATAACCACGATTGAGAAATAAACTAAGAAGATAAGTGAATTGTAGGAAGAGTTTACCCAAAGAAGGGGAGTTAAGATGTTCCGGTGTGGTCGATTATGAGCTTGGGGAAGAGTGGACAGCAACTTCTGGATTGGAAGCCTTTACGATGGCGATCAGAGACCTTCTGGACAGCGGGAAAGTCATACAAGGTCACCAAAATGGCTGAACAGCAGCTAGGGACGTCTTAGACAGCAACCATGAAAGTCGGGACAGCAGTTTGGCACTTGAAATAATGACCTCTTACCTCGGTGTACGAGTCTTCCCCCGCCTTGGTCTACGAGCCTTCTTGCCTCGATCCACGAGCCTCCACCGCCGGAGTCGCCAAGGTATACATTTCTGACTCTAATCCCGTCCTCGACGTTTGCGGCGGACCGGGGAACCACCTATACGTGCTCTTGTAGCACGGTATGAGGGAGCCCGGTGTGAAGCATACGACGAGGCGGGTAAGCCCTATACACGCTCTTGTAGCGTGGTGGGGACGGTCCTCGACCTCGACACCGACACCGCCGACACTGCTACGCAAAGGTATGATGGTCCAAAATCTCATTCTCGACGTTTGCAGTAGACCGGAGAACCACTTATACGCGCTCTTGTAGCACGGTAGGAGGGAGCCCTGTGCGAAGCATACGACGAGGTGGGTAAGCCCTATACACGCTCTTGTAGCGTGGTGGGGAGAGCTACTGGTGTTCTTCTGTACGGGTACTGCTGAAGGCCCCATACACGCTCTTGTAGCGTGGTGGGATGAAATTTGTACGGCCGCGGTGTCTAAGGACACCTACCATACACTCTTTAGTAGCGTGGTGGGAAGTCTCAGCTCCCCTATTTTCCCCCAAACGGGGGATATACCGGGGTGTTGTCGAAATTTTCACTAAAATGTATAAAGACTTGAACAATTTGAAGACCTTCTTGGGCAACAATTGTAATATCAAAATCTGCTCCAGGATCGTCCAGGACGATCTGGGATCGTCCTGGGACGATCAGTGAAAATTCAGCTCCAGATTTTGCCCAGTTTTGCTCCAGGTGATTTTCTGCATGCATCGTCCAGGCCGATTGGAGACATCGGCCAGGCCGATCGGCACTGTAGAAAATATCGTCCCTGCAATAGCCCTGAAGGGAGACCAGGCCGATCCTTTTGGTCAGATCGTCCCGGGACGATGCTGCGATCGGCCGGGCCGATCTGTGTATATTAAAGCTGATTTCAGTCGTTTTGAAGAGAGAGAAAAATCAGAAAATTAAAAATAAATATCTGAGGAGAGAGAAAGTCGTGGGATTTTGGAGAAAAGTGGATTTTCGGACGACGCGGAGCCGTTTTCGATCGAAGTGACTGTTGAGGAATTTGCTGTGCTCGAGGTAAGGCACATTCTACCTTTCTCAATTTTCAGAACCGTCGTGTTTGGCGGTATATTCTGTCCGGATTTTGTTTCCGTTAGCGATTTTCGTCCGTATCTTTTGATTGGTTCAGTTTTTACCGCGTAACTTTCTGTATATTGTTGACGTGCCGAGTGTGCACATTTTGGTTATTTTCTGAAGATTTTCGTCCGGGTATTTTTGATTCGACTGTGTTTTTAGTCGACCGGATTTTTCTGTGAAATTGGAATTTATCTGTGCAGTAGAATAAAGGTTCTGAAATGTTGATATCTGTATTCTGTGCGAATTCGGTAAATTTTCTTTGCAGGAATTTTTGTGTAAATTCCGTATACTGCCGTTGTGCTGCCCGATTTTTGGGTAATTTCTGAATTGTCCGTATTTCTTCTGAATTGAAATGCTATGTGTATAAGCTATAAAAAGGGAGTTATAAGGGGCCTGAATCCTATGAGATTCAGTTAGTGAAACGGGAAATCTGAAATGAGCTCAATCTGAAATCTGATATCTGTTCTGTTCCGGATCCGATGAATTCTGTTTTGGTGCTATAAGCACATCTGTTTTGGTGCCGTGAGCACAAAGGGAGACATAAGGGGCCTGAATCCTATGAGATTCAGTCAGTGTCTGGGAAGGGAGGCATAAGGGGCCGGAATCCGTAGAGATTCCGTCAGTGTCAGGGCATTTAGCTATATGTATCTGTACTACTTTCTGTATCTGTTCTGTTCTGTACGAAATTGTGATTATGATATGATATGATCCGTACGATTCTAATTTCTGTTTCTGACTCTGTTGATTTGTTCTGTTTTGATACGATCTGTACGACTCTGATGTGATCTGATATCTGTCCGTAAGTTTTGATTTCCGATTCTGTTCCGACTTCTGATCTGATTTCTGTCTGATAAGTTTGGTTTTGTTTTCTGAGAATTTAGATTGGTGGTTTGTTGCTTTGCTGAGCTGTTGAGCTCACCCTTGCTTTCTGGTGGTTTTCAGGTTCTGGGAAGGGCAAGGAAGTCCAGGACTAGGTTTCAGAGTCTGATCAGATTAGGTACTTTTGTACTTTTGATTTTTTGTACAGTCATGGCTTTCCTGTTCTGTCTTTCTTTCTGTTGAAAGCCATGTATTGTTCTGTAGATGATTATTTTGAGGAAATGAAAAGATAGATGTTTTGTTCCGCTGCATTTGATGTTTTTAGTAGCTCTGTTGTTCTGTGCGCTTCTGTTGAGTTAAGAATTTGGAAGATCAGTTCAGTAACCTAATCCAAAGCCAGATCCTGGTTAGCTATTCTCCGTCGCGATCCGGCGCGGGCGGGATCCGTCTCGTCTCGGGTCGGGTCGTGACAAGCTTTTGTGGTATCAGAGCACTGGTTTTGGAAACAGGTTGGATTGTAAAACAGAGCTCTAGGAAGTGATCAGTGAGTCTGTCTGGGAGGTAGTTTTGGGTCGTTTGGCTTTTTATTGTGTTATTTTGTGTTGTTTTGTGATAGTTTTCCGGATTTTCTGGATTTTTCTGTATGGATCAGCCAGACCCAGACATGACAGACGGTCAGAGTGACGATCAGGCAGCACCAGTGGGGAGTACAGCCCCAGTGGTCGGTGCTGATACGCTTTCACAGTTTGCTTCACTTGTTGCTCAGATGATGAGCGAGACTCAGAGCAGAGCTTCGACTGTTAGATCTGAGGACATTGATCGACACCTGCAGTTATTTTTGAGGTTGAAGCCTCCGAGGTTTGAGGGCGCTGTTGAGCCCAGAGCAGCCGAGGAGTGGCTGAGGAGATTGGAGAAGACTTTTGACGGGATGCAGTGTCCTGCAGACAGGAAAGTTCCGTTAGCTGTTTTTCTGTTGGACGGAGAGGCTGAGCACTGGTGGGATGGCCAGCAAGCAGCCAGATTTCAGGGCAGACTGAACTCTTTGATTACTTGGGAAGAGTTCACTGAGGTATTCAGAGACTGGTTTGTTCCCCCTTCTGCACGACAGCAGATGCAGGAGAGTTTTCTGAGGCTTGTTCAGGGGAGCAAGACGGTGATGCAGTACGAGGCTGAGTTTACTGCATTAGCCAGGTACGCTCCGCAGCTGGTTAGCACGTCTGCTGAGAGGTGCTACAGATTTCTGAGAGGCTTACGAGACACTTTGAGGCAGCCTCTGATACCGTTCCGGATTACTGATTTCTCTGAGCTTGTGGAGCGAGCTCGTCTGATTGAGAATGACATGACGGCTACTCAGCAGCGGTGGACTGCGAGTAGGAAGAGGTTTGGAGGAGAGACATCTGGCAGTGGTTCCTCTGGGAAGAGGAGATTTGTTCCTGGATCTGGATCTGGAGATTCCAGGAAGAGCGGAGGATCGTCTGGTACTGCTACCAGTACGACTAGTTCTGGATCTGTCAGTACGGCACCTGTGTGCCAGAGTTGTGGACGGCGACACCATGGCCAGTGCTACAGGATAGCTGGTCTTTGTTTCAGATGTGGTCAGCCGGGACATCGGATTGCAGAATGTCCGCAGATGGGATTTGATCAGCGTTCTGAGTTCCGATCTGAGGGCTTTGTCAGACCTGTTGGTTCAGCAGCAGGAAGACCGAGGACTGTTCCTCCACGCCCTGAGGAATTTGCTGGTAGAGGTGGTGGTTCTAGTTCTGCACCACGGAGACCACCTACGATTCAGAGGGAGCAGAGTAGTTCTGTTGCTTCAGCTCCTGTTCCAGTTCAGCCACGAGTTTACAGTTTGAGTCAGCAGGAGGCTCGTGATGCTCCGGATGTTGTGACAGGTACGGTTTACATTTCTGATCAGCCCTGTCGTGTTTTGTTTGACTCTGGAGCGAGTCACTCTTTTCTGTCCGAGCATTGTTTTGAGATTTTACATTTGGATTCGATGGTTTTACCGGTTTGTTTGTCTGTGATTTTACCGGCTGGGAATCCATTGGTTGCTCGACAGTTTTGTTTGTGTGAGATCGAGATTTCTGGCAAGAAGTGGAAGTCTAGTTTGATTCGATTGCCGATTTCGTCGTATGATGTGATTCTGGGCATGGATTGGCTGAGTCAGTATGAAGCCCAGATTGACTGTCTGAAGAAGCAAGTGAGTTTGCTTGTGGCTGGAGAGAGAGTTGTATTTCAGGGATTACGAGGTGTTCTCTCCAGTCTGGTTTCTGTGTTGGAGGTGAGCAGGATGTGGAAGAAGGGATGCCCAGTATTTTTGGCTTCGGTGCGGGATCTGAACCTAGAGGTTGGTTCTGTTTCTGAGATCCCTGTGGTACGGGAGTTTGCTGATGTTTTTCCTGAGGAGTTGGTTGGATTACCTCCGGATAGAGATGTGGAGTTCTCTATCGATGTTTTTCCGGGTACAGCTCCGATATCGAAAGCTCCGTACAGAATGGCACCGAAAGAACTTTCTGAGTTGAAAGTTCAGCTTCAGGAGTTGGTTGACAGAGGGTTTGTACGTCCTAGTGTTTCGCCCTGGGGAGCACCTGTTCTGTTTGTGAAGAAGAAGGACGGTACACTCCGTATGTGTATTGATTATAGAGATTTGAACAAGGTCACGATCAAGAACAAGTATCCTTTGCCTCGGATAGACGACTTGTTTGATCAGCTTTCCGGATCTTCGGTATTTTCGAAGATTGATTTGAGATCCGGATATTATCAGGTGAAGGTGAAGGAAGCTGATGTGGTGAAGACTGCTTTCAGTACTCGGTACGGGCACTACGAGTTTTTGGTTATGCCTTTTGGGGTAACCAATGCGCCTGCGATTTTTATGGATTTGATGAACCGAGTATTCAGGGAGTATTTGGATCAGTTTGTGATCGTCTTCATTGACGATATTCTGGTATATTCTGCATCTGAGAATGATCATGCCAGACATTTGGGGATTGTGTTGGAGACTTTGAGGAGGCATCAGCTGTATGCCAAGTTCTCCAAGTGTGAATTCTGGCTGAAGAGTATTTCATTTCTGGGGCATGTGATTAGCGGAGAAGGCATTTCTGTAGATCCCCAGAAGATTCAGGCTGTTGCTGATTGGCCAAGGCCGACTACGGTATTTGAGGTACGTAGTTTCTTGGGCATGGCCGGGTATTATAGGAAGTTTGTGAAAGGATTTTCACAGATTTCGACTCCTCTGACGAGACTGACTCAGAAGTCAGTACCTTTTGTTTGGACACCGGAGTGTGAAGCTAGTTTTCAGAGATTGAAGGAGTGTTTGACTTCAGCTCCAGTGTTGGCACTTCCGTCAGGTACGGAGGGTTTTCAGGTGTTCAGTGATGCTTCACTGAAAGGACTGGGTTGTGTTCTGATGCAGCATGGTCAGGTAATTGCTTATGCTTCGAGACAGTTGAAACCACATGAGAAGAATTACCCGACGCATGATCTGGAGTTAGCTGCAGTTGTTTTTGCTTTGAAGATTTGGCGTCATTACCTGTATGGCGTCAGATGTGAGATCTTTACTGATCATAAGAGTCTGAAGTACATTTTTACTCAGAAGGATCTGAATCTGAGACAGAGGAGGTGGCTCGAGTTGATCAAGGACTACGATTTGACTATTCAGTATCAGCCTGGGAAGGCGAATGTGGTAGCGGACGCTCTGAGCAGGAAGTCTTCTGGATTCTCAGGTATTCAGCTTACCTGTGATGACTTTCTGATTCGTGATTTGGAGAGATTGCAGTTGGAGGTGGTTTCCTCCAATGATTTGGAGTTGGCTCAGATAAGTATTCAGTCTTCTTTGGAAGCACGGATTCAAGAAGCCCAGAAGTCAGATTCTGATTATTCGAAGTTGATAGCTCAGATTGGATCTGGTAAGACTCCTGAACTTCGAATTTCTGATTCTGGTGCTATTTTCTGTAAGAACAGGTTATGGGTACCTGTGTTTGGAGACTTGAGGCAGGAGATTCTGTACGAATCTCATCATTCTGGCTACACTGTTCATCCAGGCAGTGGTAAGATGTACGCTGATATGAAGCTTTTGTTTTGGTGGCCTGGGATGAAGAAAGATGTGGCAGAGTTTGTGTCGAGATGCGAAGCCTGTCAGTTGGTGAAGGCAGAGCATCAGCGACCAGGTGGACTGTTGCAGTCGTTGCCAATCCCTGAGTGGAAATGGGAGGAGGTAACGATGGATTTTGCGATGGGTTTTCCTCGATCTAGACAAGGACATGATGCCATTTGGGTGATTGTAGATCGATTGACCAAGTCAGCCCATTTTCTTCCGATTAGACAGACGGATTCAGTTGATCGCTTGGCACAGATTTATGTGAAGGAAATAGTCAGATTGCACGGTGTGCCTCGTGTGATCGTATCTGATCGAGATGGACGTTTTACTTCCAGACTTTGGAAAGGCATTCAGCAAGGCTTGGGTACGAAACTGCATTTCAGTACAGCTTTTCATCCTCAGACCGACGGACAGTCTGAGAGGACTATTCAGGTACTGGAAGATCTGTTGAGGCTTTGTGTTCTGGACTTTAGCGGAAGTTGGGAGGATCATATTCCGCTGATTGAGTTTGCCTATAACAACAGTTTTCAGTCCAGTATCGGTATGGCACCGTACGAGGCTCTGTATGGCAGGAAGTGTCGTACTCCTTTGACTCTGACGGAGGTCGGAGATAGACAGGCTTTGGGGGCCACTTTTGCTGATGAAACTGCTCAGAAGATCAATTTGATAAGAGAAAGATTGAAAGCCGCTCAAGATCGTCAGCAGAAGTATTACAATCAGAAGCACAGATTTGTTGAATTTCAGGTCGGTGACTTTGTGTACGTCAAAGTCAGCCCGATGAAAGGTGTGAGCAGATTTGGTCAGGTAAGCAAGCTTAGTCCAAGGTATGTTGGACCATTTGAGATTTTGGAAAGAATTGGAAAAGCCGCTTACAAGTTATTGCTTTCTGAATCTATGCCTGATGTGCATAATGTGTTTCATGTATCCACTCTGAGGAAGTGGGTTTCAGACTCTGGGAAGAAGGTGTCTGCTGATGAGGTGGAGATTCAGGAGAATCTGGCGTACAAGGAAGAGCCAGAGCTTATTTTGGCGTACGACGTCCGAAAGTTAAGAAATAAAGAGATTCCGATGGTTAAAGTCCAGTGGAAGCACCGGACTGCACGGGAAGCAACTTGGGAGAAGGAGTCTGATATGAGACGGTCGTACCCGTACTTGTTTTGACTGAGTTTGGACTGGTTAATGTCGAGGACGACATTTTTCTGAGTTGGGGAGATTGTAATATCAAAATCTGCTCCAGGATCGTCCAGGACGATCTGGGATCGTCCTGGGACGATCAGTGAAAATTCAGCTCCAGATTTTGCCCAGTTTTGCTCCAGGTGATTTTCTGCATGCATCGTCCAGGCCGATTGGAGACATCGGCCAGGCCGATCGGCACTGTAGAAAATATCGTCCCTGCAATAGCCCTGAAGGGAGACCAGGCCGATCCTTTTGGTCAGATCGTCCCGGGACGATGCTGCGATCGGCCGGGCCGATCTGTGTATATTAAAGCTGATTTCAGTCGTTTTGAAGAGAGAGAAAAATCAGAAAATTAAAAATAAATATCTGAGGAGAGAGAAAGTCGTGGGATTTTGGAGAAAAGTGGATTTTCGGACGACGCGGAGCCGTTTTCGATCGAAGTGACTGTTGAGGAATTTGCTGTGCTCGAGGTAAGGCACATTCTACCTTTCTCAATTTTCAGAACCGTCGTGTTTGGCGGTATATTCTGTCCGGATTTTGTTTCCGTTAGCGATTTTCGTCCGTATCTTTTGATTGGTTCAGTTTTTACCGCGTAACTTTCTGTATATTGTTGACGTGCCGAGTGTGCACATTTTGGTTATTTTCTGAAGATTTTCGTCCGGGTATTTTTGATTCGACTGTGTTTTTAGTCGACCGGATTTTTCTGTGAAATTGGAATTTATCTGTGCAGTAGAATAAAGGTTCTGAAATGTTGATATCTGTATTCTGTGCGAATTCGGTAAATTTTCTTTGCAGGAATTTTTGTGTAAATTCCGTATACTGCCGTTGTGCTGTCCGATTTTTGGGTAATTTCTGAATTGTCCGTATTTCTTCTGAATTGAAATGCTATGTGTATAAGCTATAAAAAGGGAGTTATAAGGGGCCTGAATCCTATGAGATTCAGTTAGTGAAACGGGAAATCTGAAATGAGCTCAATCTGAAATCTGATATCTGTTCTGTTCCGGATCCGATGAATTCTGTTTTGGTGCTATAAGCACATCTGTTTTGGTGCCGTGAGCACAAAGGGAGACATAAGGGGCCTGAATCCTATGAGATTCAGTCAGTGTCTGGGAAGGGAGGCATAAGGGGCCGGAATCCGTAGAGATTCCGTCAGTGTCAGGGCATTTAGCTATATGTATCTGTACTACTTTCTGTATCTGTTCTGTTCTGTACGAAATTGTGATTATGATATGATATGATCCGTACGATTCTAATTTCTGTTTCTGACTCTGTTGATTTGTTCTGTTTTGATACGATCTGTACGACTCTGATGTGATCTGATATCTGTCCGTAAGTTTTGATTTCCGATTCTGTTCCGACTTCTGATCTGATTTCTGTCTGATAAGTTTGGTTTTGTTTTCTGAGAATTTAGATTGGTGGTTTGTTGCTTTGCTGAGCTGTTGAGCTCACCCTTGCTTTCTGGTGGTTTTCAGGTTCTGGGAAGGGCAAGGAAGTCCAGGACTAGGTTTCAGAGTCTGATCAGATTAGGTACTTTTGTACTTTTGATTTTTTGTACAGTCATGGCTTTCCTGTTCTGTCTTTCTTTCTGTTGAAAGCCATGTATTGTTCTGTAGATGATTATTTTGAGGAAATGAAAAGATAGATGTTTTGTTCCGCTGCATTTGATGTTTTTAGTAGCTCTGTTGTTCTGTGCGCTTCTGTTGAGTTAAGAATTTGGAAGATCAGTTCAGTAACCTAATCCAAAGCCAGATCCTGGTTAGCTATTCTCCGTCGCGATCCGGCGCGGGCGGGATCCGTCTCGTCTCGGGTCGGGTCGTGACAACAATGTAGAAGACTTGTACTTGAACAGAAATACGCAGAAATTGAACTAAATGAGCAGAGGACCTGTACGATGAACAGTGAACTTGTGGACCTAAACCTGAACAAAATCTAAATGATTTCTAAAAATCAAGCTCAAATGAAATCAAATCCAAATGAAATTAAAAAAAAAAATCTTGAACTTGCAATAAATGACAATGAAATTGGACTCAAACTTGAGTTGAACTTGAATATAATTCAAACATTTGAACTCAAGTAAGAACTTGAGTTGGACTTCAGAAGGCTTGGAACAAGCATTTGAACCTGTGCACTTGAACTTGAATTTGCAAGACAAGCAAAGACATGGGCTGAACATTTGAACTTGAAGGCTTGGACATCAGGGGACCCGAACATAGAACTCAAACTCAAATGAACTCTAACATGAATTGAATAAGATCACTCAAGCTCACTACTTGAACTCAAATTGGAACAAGATGTGGAGAGTAGGGAACTCGAATTGAGCTCAAGTTCGATCCAAACTTGGTCTGAACAATCATACAAAAGTTCCAACTCAAACTAAAATCCTAAGTGCAACTTGCTTGAGAAATGGGCAAGAATTTCTACCTATAAGGTATGGCACAAGATTTCCAGCGCAATGAACAAGTACGACATGCCTGTAGATTGAGAAGGCAACACTGTCAATTGATGATAAAAAATCCATCCTCTACAAACAAATGCAGACATCAGTCCACCTGAGATTGGTGAAAAGGTGGATTTGATGTTGGAGCAATGGTTCTTCTACAAACACTCTTAGGAACTCGTAGTAGATACAACAGTCCCCACCAAGTCAATGCTCTATACTTACAAAAAGAAACGAACAGTTGTAAGGTGTACGACTCCTACTTATATGTAACAACCAAAGATCTATCCTTGCAGCAAGTGCAACTGCGAAAATCACCCGAGATTGGTGAAAGGTGATTTCGATGCAGAAGCAATGGGTCTTCTACAAACATTTTCTAGAAGCTCGTAGTGGATGCAACCGGTCCTCTGCAAATGAGTACAAACCACTTGTGGATAACAACAGTGAGAACCTCCTAAGCGTAGCAAACCACTGTGGACAGAAGTACAAATATCACCTACGACAACGGTGATCAAGATTTTCTCGACCTTGTATTCAGGAAGGGAAACAATGCTGGCATCCACAAATATCATAAATCATAAATCTACTACACTAAAGATCTAGAAAGAAGATCTTTCCAAGGCTAGACAGCAGACTCCAAAGTTCAGAAAGATCATCCCCGGTGATTAAGAAGAGGGAGTCAATGTCAAGATGAGGAAATACCTCATGACATCCAAAAAACCACGCCATCGGATCTGCAACACTTATGAAAGCAGACAGAAGGCGTCTACGATCTACTACGCACGCCACCGGATCCGCAATACTCGTGCTAGCGGACAGAAGGTGTGTACAAGCCCTCAAATGAAAAGTTGTGCACACTCAAATGGTTGTTACCTGCACAACTACAAAATATTTTAAAGTACCCTCACATAAGTGCATCATAGTTTGTATACACATAGGTACACAAGGGGTAAATTCAATCGTAACCCGCTTGGGCCCCGGCGAGCGTGTTATTGGTACACACATGACACCTAGGGATGCTGCGCGGGTCGATAAGTGAATTCTAGTTCGAACATGATCCTTTTATACGGATCAATAGAAGTCGACAGGGTTCGAAGCTTCAAACAAACACATGGTTGTGGGAACCGGTGTATTTGTTTCAATACATTCATATTAGGCCTTCAAGGCCTACAATCAAAAGAATTCACTAAACAAAAGGCATGAAGCCTACAAGAAACCCGATCCTCGATCAATAGCTTGGTCGAGTTGACAGGGTCCAATCAAATAAAAAGAAATGACTCTAAACACCCCGATGATGGATGTATTGATTGGTTATCTCAACCGGAGGGGTTCACAAATATTTTCAAATGCTTCCCATAAGTTCACTCAAAATCCAAAAGCTCCACAAAAATTTCAAAATAAAAAATTCCAAAAATATCCAAAATTCCAAATATTTAAAATTGAAATAAAATCATCGAACGTTTAAAGCAAAATTCATCCATCCTCCGCAACAGTTTGTCGGGATGGACAAATCAAAATTTACTTCAGCTCACAAAAGAGCTAAATGCCTAGTCGAAAATATCACTAGGATCCATTCTCAAACAATCTCTTGCTAGTAAGGACGAGGTACGTGTCCTCTAACCGACGGTTTGCCGCCAAATGGCACCGCAGGATAAACGGTTACGACGATCCGGGGCCCTCTGAACCGAGTGGTTTTGCCACCAAATGGCACCACGAAATACCGGTTTTGGAAAGAATTGGAAAAGCCGCTTACAAGTTATTGCTTTCTGAATCTATGCCTGATGTGCATAATGTGTTTCATGTATCCACTCTGAGGAAGTGGGTTTCAGACTCTGGGAAGAAGGTGTCTGCTGATGAGGTGGAGATTCAGGAGAATCTGGCGTACAAGGAAGAGCCAGAGCTTATTTTGGCGTACGACGTCCGAAAGTTAAGAAATAAAGAGATTCCGATGGTTAAAGTCCAGTGGAAGCACCGGACTGCACGGGAAGCAACTTGGGAGAAGGAGTCTGATATGAGACGGTCGTACCCGTACTTGTTTTGACTGAGTTTGGACTGGTTAATGTCGAGGACGACATTTTTCTGAGTTGGGGAGATTGTAATATCAAAATCTGCTCCAGGATCGTCCAGGACGATCTGGGATCGTCCTGGGACGATCAGTGAAAATTCAGCTCCAGATTTTGCCCAGTTTTGCTCCAGGTGATTTTCTGCATGCATCGTCCAGGCCGATTGGAGACATCGGCCAGGCCGATCGGCACTGTAGAAAATATCGTCCCTGCAATAGCCCTGAAGGGAGACCAGGCCGATCCTTTTGGTCAGATCGTCCCGGGACGATGCTGCGATCGGCCGGGCCGATCTGTGTATATTAAAGCTGATTTCAGTCGTTTTGAAGAGAGAGAAAAATCAGAAAATTAAAAATAAATATCTGAGGAGAGAGAAAGTCGTGGGATTTTGGAGAAAAGTGGATTTTCGGACGACGCGGAGCCGTTTTCGATCGAAGTGACTGTTGAGGAATTTGCTGTGCTCGAGGTAAGGCACATTCTACCTTTCTCAATTTTCAGAACCGTCGTGTTTGGCGGTATATTCTGTCCGGATTTTGTTTCCGTTAGCGATTTTCGTCCGTATCTTTTGATTGGTTCAGTTTTTACCGCGTAACTTTCTGTATATTGTTGACGTGCCGAGTGTGCACATTTTGGTTATTTTCTGAAGATTTTCGTCCGGGTATTTTTGATTCGACTGTGTTTTTAGTCGACCGGATTTTTCTGTGAATCAATAGGATATGATCGATAGGGCACAAAGACCTTTGTTAGCTAAGGTGGATTCAAATTTATCCCCTTAGACAAACATCCAACCCAGGTCTACAAGGTCCCCTTGGATGAAGCAACCCATGACTGCCGACAAGGATCCTTCTGTCAGGTTGGGTCGACTACCTCCTCTGACTAAGTAGACCAGGGTCCATGATGGCCCGGGACGATGGAACCATGGGATCTTGATTGGGTCTATCATCCATTCCCCCACCATCCGCTGTAAGTGCACGATGGTGAAATTTCTATTCTAAATATCAAAATTTTCAAACATCCAAACTCTTCCCAAATTCCCAATTTCCAATCAATTTCCAAACCCAACTCTCCAATATCCAAATCTATTGCTGCTACTATATGCCAGATAACACGTATTCTATACGTATCTGATTGACGACTAGCCTTAATCGAAAGTTCTCTCTCATTATTGGGAGGGGTAATTAACTATAGGGGCTTGCGCCTATAGGAAACCAGAACTCAGATCATAAAGTCCTCGCAAAATGAGGGCGAAATCTCTGGGTAGTGTCTTATCTACAAACCCATCTGCCTTCCAAAATTTACCTCGGAACTTATTCAGTTAAAACTCCCTCGCCGAAAAGAAAGAAAAGCGAGCGGGGAGGCCGGGGCCGAATTTTCAGAGCCCACATCTTCAAATTCCTGGACAGCCGTGGGAGCAGTTTTAGTAGGCTAGGGTTTAAACTTTGAATGAGGTGATTAAGTTGGTTAAGGGAGAGGAGAAGGGTCAGCTGGATTTGGAGGAAGATTAGGGAATTAATTTGGGAGGTTAAAGAGGGAGTTAATTAGATAGAAGAGAGGTGTGTGCCAGCTATGCAAAGTGGAGTAATTAATGTCCCCAATTATTGGATACGGAATTTAGATTGATTCTGATTTGATTTCAGAATTTCTAAAAGCTTGAGAATTTCCTAAAATAAGTCTTTCTTTCTTCTTTTTGCTCAGGCAAGAGATTTGAAAGAATTCATTTGAATTTGGAATTCAAAACCTTCCAAATTGGCAACAACTTATTTTAGGCAAGGGATTAAATCTGATTTGATTTCAGATTTAAAAATTGGGATTTTCTAAAATAAGTCTTATTGTTTAGGAAAGAGATTTGAATTTTAAATTCATTTGAATTTGAAATTCAAAACCTTCCAAATTGACAACAACTTATTTTAGGCAAGTTGGAGGTCAGGAGTAAAGGAGGGCCGGTGGTAATGGCTTGGAGGTGGACGGCCAGGGCTGATTGGGGGTGTGGCTGACGGTTTTGAAGGTGGCAGGCGGGGGAAGTCCTTGCTGAGAAGTGAGGAAGAGGAGGTGGGGCTTTGGAGGTGGCCGGTGGTTTTATGGGGTTGGAAGCTTGCGAAGGCCGGCAGTAATGGAGGTGGAAGCAAAACTAGACCGACGGCTAGGGAGAGAGGAGGAGAAGAGATAAGAGAAAGGTAAAGAAGAACCACGAACCCGGACGCTTCTAAGGTTGGTGGGTATTGCGTTGTCCTTCACCAAGGGACTTTCTCAAGGCCCTCTCCAAGAACTCTCAAACTCTCACAAGAGTAAAACGCAGAAATTTTCATAATAATCTTCATTTACCCTCAAGGAAGGAGGGGAGGGCTTTAAATAGCCAATACAATATGATAAATAAAAAGTATTAAAATGCCCCTAGGGCTTACACATGTCTAAACCCTTAAGTAAGGGCAAACGTGGAAAAGATGACAAAATCATAAACAAAACTAATACATCAAATAATAAAAATGAACATAAAACAAAGTAGAGCGGATGTCCTCATCAGTTAGCCATATAGTTAGAATTATTTCAACGGTTCTCAATTTGGGTTGTATATGATGATCATCCTCCCAGCTTGTTGATTTATTTATAAAAACTCGTTATGGGTAAAGCACTGATGAGGATATTTGAAGTTTGAGAGTTTATTTGAATAAAATTTAGCTGGGCTGCTCCTTTTTCATTTTTTCTGTGGTAAAATAGTGTTGTCTTCTATCATGTTATGTAGATTTTTATCAGTACATATGGCAGGCTAGTTGTTATAGTAAATTTTAGAGATTTTTTCAATTGATAGTTAAGTTTCTTTTATCAATCTTTTTTATCACATTTCTTTATAAATACCAAGTGTCACAACTCTTTTTTCAACTTCAACACTGCCATATATTTAGAATTATTTCAACAGTTCTCAATTTGGGTTGTATATGATGATCATCCTCCCAGCTTGTTGATTTATTTATAAAAACTCGTTATGGGTAAAGCACTGATGAGGATATTTGAAGTTTGAGAGTTTATTTGAATAAAATTTAGCTGGGCTGCTCCTTTTTCATTTTTTCTGTGGTAAAATAGTGTTGTCTTCTATCATGTTATGTAGATTTTTATCAGTACATATGGCAGGCTAGTTGTTATAGTACATTTTAGAGATTTTTTCAATTGATAGTTAAGTTTCTTTTATCAATCTTTTTATCACATTTCTTTATAAATACCAAGTGTCACAACTCTTTTTTCAACTTCAACACTGCTATTTGAGGTAGATATTGTTTCTTAATTTTTATGTAACCAAGTTTCTCCATGCGTAAGTGTAATAGTTAGTGGCGGATTTTCTGAAGTGTTATGTTTGTCTTTAACCTGATTTATTTCATTTTTCATTTGGTATCGTCTTGCTAGCAGTTCTTTCAATCAAGTTTTTTTATTTCTCATTTGATCTCCATTTCTCTTCTGCATTGCTATGATGTATTGTCACAATTTTTTGAGATTAACTTTGTGTGATTATTTCTCTGCATTGGCATGGGCTATAAACTCCATTTCTCATCTCTTGTATGTTGATAATGTTCAAGTGTTAGGAGAAGCCTCCATTAGCAACCCTTTTTAGCTCAAAATGATCCTCAATCACTTTCACCAAGCCAGTAGCCTTCAAATTAAAACTATTAAATGCTCAATCAGCTTTTCTGAATGCACCAAAAACCCGTAGAAGTCTCCATTATGACTTTAAACCTCTCGTCAAGAATATTAGGCTTTTGTTAAATGTTTGTAAGGCTCATTGCCTTTTTATGGCCAGTAGACTACAACTACTTAAATATACTATCGAAAATATCAATGCCTTCTAGTGTTGTGCTCTTATCATTCTTGAAGTCTACATTATAGCAACTAATAGATGTTGCTCAAGATTCCTCTTCCATGGCAACCTTGAAGCCAAGAAAATTCACCTTGAGATATACAAAAACATTATAATTGCCGTTTTCCCTCTCCTCCCTTTTTCCCCTTGAAATTTGATAGAAAACAACCACCACTAGTGCAGAAACTTACTGAATTTCAGAGAAATTCAGCAAAATGGTGCAGATTTTTCAAGCTTTGTAGAGAAATAAGAGGAATAATCACTTCAATTTCAACAATGGAAGAAGAAAACAGTAAACCGATACAAGAATCTTCAATTCAAGATGAAGATCCAACTCTCCAAATCTCTAGCCAAAGCCTAGAGCCTAAAAGCAAAACCTAGATCTCAAATTCAGCCTCCAAATTCAAGATAACCCTAACCCTAGCTAGAGTAAAGCAATTAAAGCAAAAAAAAAAAATCGTAATCCCTAAACAGCCCTTAATTTGAATTTTCCCTCCAATCCTAAACATAATTAGTGTGTGGGCCCCTCAAATCCAGCCTCCTCTCCCCCCTTGATTCCGCCCCCTTGTGTTCGCCTCCTGCATGTGAGAATTGGACCAAGATGAACTGGTTCAGCAGGTCCCCCTTAGGCCAGCCTACAAAATGCTATCACTTTCCTCTCCGATTAGAATTTATGTAGTTACATAAACTTCTCTGATGCTCTCAATCTGATCATCTTAATCTCGATTAACCAAGAATTTGATACTAATCTTTGGAAAGGCAGCAAGAACTTTTGTTTTAAAGGCTTTACTTTTGCTTGTTTTGCTTGTTTTGATGGATTACGCTAGCTTGGTTTGCATAGCTAGCTGAGCCATAAAAACCTTTTTTATGGGTTTTCCATTTTTAACTTTGCTTGCTTTGAAGAATGGTTTCAAAATTATGGATATTCTAAGAAATATTTTTTCTTCCTCAAACTTGCCAATTATGCCACCCGGATAATGAAACCTTGGGGCATATTTTCTTGTCCTGCCCATTCTCTAATACTCTGCTTAAAGGTTGTTTTCCATGGACTTCCACTTCCCTTCCTAGTCTCTCAATACTTCAATTATTAGAGCAACACTGAAGCAGAGGCCATGATTATGGTTCTTCTAACTTCGCTATTTGGACGAGCTTTGGGACATCTCTGAGTTTTTGACTTCCTTCGGTCGCTACTTGTATGAATTTTAGTTGTATAAACATTTAAACGATTAGGAATAGACTTGAAGACTTCATTTGGGATGGCTTTTTTATTGCTTCTTAAAATAATTTTTTAGTTATACTAGAAAGCAGTTTTAAGAAGCAATAAGAAAGCCGTCCCAAACGAAGCTCAAGTTGTCTCCCTCTTGTGGATGGCACCTATGGGCTTTCTCTCATCTTCTTGCCTCTTTGAGTATTATTGCAATCTTTCAAGAGGCATTCTTAGTTTTGAGACCATTAAGTGGAATTTATAAATTGTGGGAAATATTTTTCTAGAATTTCGCTACACTGAAGCAGAGGCAATGGCGGAGCACCTTTAAATTTTCAAAATTTTACAGGATGCTATTTCAGATATTTAGGAAGCCACCTGTGCATACGCCGCAGTGTTTTTAGGGTACTACAAGGATAGCAGATTACAAACAGGTTTTCCCTTACAACCCTTGAATTTTAATTGAACGGCTGCAAATACTCGAAAGGTTAGCCATCTCTATATTGTCACTGTTAAATCTCTTAATCTGCCACTTGTGCATTTATTGTGTTTAAATTCGGTCTTCTGAATAGTTCAACCCATTAATAGCCATGTTGGTATATTTGCATATGGATAAGAATTGTTTAGGGTTTCTTCGGATGTGCTTCATATTACTAATAATTTAGGGACCCTATCCATTTTCTGTTGTTCCATATATGATGTGACCATTTTATGTCCGTCGAAAGTTCTCCCGGAACAAGAGAAATTGTCAAACTTAGACTTCATTTGAGACAACTTTCTTACTGTTTTTTTAAGCAGCTTAAAGTAAAAAAAAAAAAAAAATTGAGCTAAAATTCTTTATACTAAAAAACTACTTTAGAAAACAGTAAGAAAGTCATCCCAAACAAACCCTAAATTGAATGACTAATTCCAATGAATATAGCTTTTATTAAATATTAAACGAGTAGGGTATTATATATTTGAATTGGAAATATTTTATTTAGTTGTCATGTTCATTGGCCACTTAGAAATGCAGAGGTAGTATTTCCTTTTACATTCCAGATGGTTAAAAAGTGTATTCTGCGATATTTGGAATCCTAAGAATGTATTAATTTGGCTCTTATATTAGATTAAAGATTTGCTACTACCCCTTTTAGAGATTTAAGGAAAGAACAGAAAATGACAATGATTCTGAATGCTCTTATATTTATTTTACTACTTTCTGGCTATGTGGAATTCAAAAGAAAAAAAGAGTACCGTTTGGAACAGCTTTCATGCTGCTTTCTAAAACAATTTTCTAGTATAAAAATTTTTGTACTATAAATCTGGTTTAGAAAGCAACAAAAAAGCTATCTCAAACTAAACATGAATGCCGATAGCAACATTTTGAGCGAAGGATTAGTTTTAAAATAGTAAGCCTCTGCCTACTTCCAACATTCTTCCACTCGTAAGATATAAGATACACAAGACAGTTCATACTATCTTCAACATAGCAAAATACCACAGAACGAATCAACATAAAGTTAAGACTCTTAACGAATACCAAGTAGTAAACTCTTCTCATTATATTCCCTTATTCTTCCACAAAAATCATTCAGATAGCAGACTGATCTTCACCATATTACATAACACCAACATTAAGAGACACGAAGAAACTAATTCTAAGCTTCCTATTCCATAAAGGACATCAGGTTTCTCCTTTTGCTCGCATTCTCTCATTTAGGATCTTAACGCCCATGTACCTTGTGCATAGAAGAGCATGTCAGTATAATACAAAGTTCATACACAGTCAAAAACATTTAAAAAAAAAATAGTCTGCATACATTTAACTTTATAAATATCAAGTTATTTACAATGCCAAATGCTAAGGAAATAATATATCAAGTTAAAACTGACATGGTTAAATTAACAGTTCTTGCATCTTTTAGACTTTGTAATCTATGTAGAATTGAGGCTTCATTGAGATGATTTTCTTAATACTACTTAAAGCAGCTTTCTAGTACAATTATTAGAATTTTTACACTTAAAAGCTGCTTAAAGAAATAGTAAGAAACCCGCCCCAAACAAAGCCTGAATTAATTAGTCCTATATATCTTCCAAATCAATATCCAATCAAGACCGACAGTATACAACTAAAAAGATTCGGCTAAAAAATATTAAAAATGATCTTTGTTTATTAAATTTAAATGAAGATTTAATTCTTAATAATACATAATGAAGATAAAAGATTCATTCAACAAATCCTTTATAATGAGATAAAAAATTAACATAGTTGTTGTAGTACTATTAGCGGTATATAGTTAAATTTGACTTTCCTAAAATTTCCCTCGGAACTTAATACTCGCCCTGAAAGCAAAAAAAAAAAAAAAAAAACTGAAAAACAGTAGCGGGGAGGCTGGGGCGCAAATTTTTGGAGCCCACATATTCACATCGAATTGAATGACTGAGTAAAATCTTTTAATTAGAATTGAATCAAACTCAAAGATTAATTAAATACTCAGCCTACCCATTTAAAGAGTCTCTATTTGGAGGTGCCTCACATGCCCCGTGTCATATCCTATTTATGCGCTCGTGGCATAAACCTACCGGACACCGTGTTCCACCGCAACCAACATAATGCATTACGCAGGGACAATAGAATGTTCATAGTTATGATAAATAGAATTTAAATTATTATTTTTTTATATTTTTATTTAAACATCTTTGAATTTTAAATAGTGAAAATGGTTGAAATAATAGGCTCTCAACTATTTTTGCTGGGTAATTTTACTTTCAGATTACTTAAATTATTTTATTTAATCTATTGATTTGTCAAATATAATCCGAAATAATCCCATAATTAGAATTATGAATTTATAATTTAATTTAATTTTTTGAAGATTTCATATACAAATGAGGTGAGATATTGTGGTCTAATTATATAAAATACTCTCATGAAATTTTAATTAAATTAAACAAAAAATTTAAATGAAAATATTTTTCATAAATAGTTTTTTTACTATAATAATTTGAGGGAAAAGGAGAAGCAAGCTGTATGTTACCTTCCAAGCATCATGACCGTCGCCTGCGGATTCGTCCCCGGCGAGAAATAGAAGGTGGAGCCATCAATCACCCTCAGCCCATCAACGCCAATAACCCTGTAATCCCCATCAACAACCCTTCCCACCTGGCACCCCCCATGGTAATGCCAGATAGTCATCACCGTATCCTTGCAAAACTGCTCCAAATCCTTGGAGTCGTTTTGGTGCCTCGGCAGCAAGTTCACCGGAAAGTTCACCGTCATGTTGAGCAGAGCCTCTATGGAGATGAAGGGGTATCTGAACTTGCGGAAGGGTTTGGTTTGAATGACTTTCTCGATGGTCTTGATGCCTTGGACGCATCGGCGGAGATCGAGCGGGTTGCTGAAATAGTTGAAGGTGACGGATGGGTTGTCGTCGGGGTTTAGGGTTTTGAGCTCGAGGTGGCCGGTCGAGAGCGGTCCGATGACTTTTTCGAGGATGAAGCCGCCGCGAAAGCCCGATTCGTCGAGATTGTTCATGGCTTTTACGGCGCGTTCGATGGCCTCAGGGGTTCTTTGCTTTGGCGGGACGGTGGAGAGCTGCCCTGTCTGGAGTGTAGCGGGGATTTTGTGATTGGCATTGGATTCCATAAAAATAATTATGTCAGCATATTTGATGTAAAATGTACTAAGATTAATTTTATTTTATTTTTCAATACATAAAATATATTGGTGCAGCCACTACCACCCCCGAAGAGGCATTTGGCGGCGTGACTAATCCTCCGCTGATCTAGAAGAGGCACCTACCACCTCCTGGCCCTTACTTCGTGGGCCCCACTTAAGAGGCGCTGCCGCTCGAGGGGAATCGAATGCGGGTTGGGGGTATCCAACCGTGCTCATCCACCAATCGAGCTGAGCATTCACGGGTTAGCCCTTGAAATTTCATTGAGATATCTTCTATATTATTAATCAAGGATAAATTCAAAGACCTTAAGTTCAACATAACATAAAAATATGTTGGAATATTCTTCTCTTGAATTTGGAAATTGTCAAAATTAGTAATTTTTAAATATTGGAAAACAAGTTTTTGAATTTTTAAAA
The DNA here is from genome assembly GCA_022539455.1 of Dendrobium nobile. NCBI lineage: Eukaryota > Viridiplantae > Streptophyta > Magnoliopsida > Asparagales > Orchidaceae > Dendrobium > Dendrobium nobile. The sequence goes on from CM039730.1 coordinate 35,633,383, forward strand.
TTCTTCAAAATTTTATTTTGAATATCGTTTATTTGAAATTAAACGACAATAAAGCAAGGGAACAAGTCTATTAATGGGATGCTTTGTCTGTATATTAAGTTGAATATTTAATACTGTATTATGACTTTCAGACGCCGATGATTTAATACTCTCGTGGACCACTCGTAAAGCTTCTGCTCTAAATTAAAGTTCGTGAACAGACAATCGAAAATGACAAGCATACCTGAGGCGAAAATATGCCGAAATCCCTCGCCGCCGGCGCCTCCGCACCACCACCACCGCCAGTCGAGCCAGCGAAAAAATGCCCACTAGCGGCCTCAATATAGCTCCCAAACTTCGTAATCCCCACCACCTGTATCAACGAAGTCTCCACCGGCGTCGGCGACGGCACAAATATAGCATTCATTGGATTATCCGACATCCCCTTCCCCACCATCGGCTGATCCACCACTACCTTTATCCCTTTCTTCTCCAAGTCCGCTCTCGGCCCCACGCCGCTTAGCATTAGCAACTGCGGGCTCCCCAACGCGCCCGCCGCCAGCGTAATCTCACCCCCTCTCTTCACATACGCTCTCTTCCACCTTCCCGTTTCATCCTTAAACAGCACTCCGTTCGCCGCCGGCTTTCTCCTCCCCTTCAAATTCCATAATATCTTGGACGCCGTCGCCCGTAGAAGAACCGTCAGGCGAGATGGATTCGCGTACGCCAGCAAGTCCGCCGCCGTGTGTCGGTGTCCGTTACGGTCGAAGATGGTCCCACCGACCTGTGGACGCATCATAAATTGATGGTTTTTAGATGATTGTACTGGGAAAAAAATTGTGTGGAATTTTTACTATAAACTAATTAGCTAAATTTGACGCTTACGTATAATAATAATAATAATAATAAGTTAATAACATATACAGTTAATAAAATTAACGAACCTTGGTTCCATAGATGTGATCATAGGTGAATCCGTTGTACGGCGTCACACCGGCCTCCAGCAACCCGTCCCTCACCGCCGACTGCCACTGCAGCATCGGCGGCTGAAAAGCAACGAGCCGCTCGACCCAGCTATAAGACTCATTAACAAGCCGCCCATCACTCCATCCGGCCCGACGAACATAGTCCGGGCTGGCCCGAGTATAGAACCCGGCGTTCAGGCAACTGCCGCCGCCGAGAACGCGCGCTCGGGCGTTTATAACGCCGTCCTCCGATACGAAGCGCTGCGACGCGGAGGTCGGTGAAAGATCGGCGAGAGTGTCTGCGAAGGAAGCGAGGTTAGTTATGTTGCTGTTGCCGTACGGTGAGCCGCCGCGTTCGAGGAGGAGGACGCTGAACTTTTGGGAGAGAGTGGCGGCGAGGGGGCAGCCGGCGGTGCCGCCGCCGATGATTATGTAGTCGTAGTAGGAGACGGCCGGGGCTTCCGTTGCTTGCTTCAGGAACGTGTATTTCGGAGCTGCGATCAACATTTCCATGAATTAATCAAAAGTAATATTTAGATCTTTAATATATTCATTTCCTTCCAACAAATTCATTCTTTTAAAAATTTTATCGCATATTTTTTTCTGAAATAAAGTCTTTTGATGTTTGGCAAGTACGACTTCAATTACTGTCAGGTGAAAAATTATTCGTGAAAAGTCGCGATGGATTTCCAGAATTACCTCTTATAGTACCAACGGACAAAAATATATCGAACTTCACAAGCAAAAAAAAAAAAACTTGTGGTATCTGACCAATAAGCTATAAATTTCTTCCCAATCGACCCGCCTCTTAAATCATTTTTAAGAATTGTTTCAACTAATGAAATGAAGGTGGCCGTTATTTTTAGTATTAATATAAATTATTCGTAATTCAAAAAAAAGGCCAGAGTTACCGTTTGATTTGCTTTGAATGGTTGAGATTAAATCAATTCTGATTCATCAAAACTACTATCCTATTCTTAATTTTGATTAAATCCTGGCCGCCTAAAGGGCTGGGACATAGGAGATCCTAAACTAAGCTATGTGCAGAGAATCCGCACCTGAAGAAAACACAAATACAGCTGCGAGAGAGTGAGAGATTCTGTGAGGATACCGGACATGAGAACCGTCCTATTTTGTCTCTATGAATAGTAAAATCGCAGCACTTCTACTGTTCACAAAAATAAAATTGGACGGTTCTTCCCGTTAATTGGTGTCCACAAAGAATAATTTCTCTCAAAACAGAGCTTAAATATTTTTGGCATCAATATTCTGACACAATTTAAAAAAAAAACCACTCACTAAAGAACCAAACCACATAAATCATAGATAACAGGAGAGGAATTATACCAAATTCAGAGTGGCAGAAACCAACAAAGCAGAAAAATAGCAGAAGACAACTCTTTTGTAATCTTCTGACTCCCATCCTTTACCCAACAGAGAGAGAGAGAGAGAGAGAGAGAGAGAGAGAGAGAGAGAGAGAGAGAGAGAGAGGGATGCAGTACTGCAGTAGGGGAGACTAGATTTGGGGGCAAAATATATATATAAGAAGGAGAAAAGAGAAGGAAAAGATAAGATTGGTTGGGGTACGAGGTGGGGCCGAAGAAGCAATAGCGGTTACAGTGCAAAGATGAGCTCCAGGTTTTCTCTGGGGTTCTTTTTCACCTAACAGCGAGATCGCTGGATCGACGCAGTAACTGATGATCATAAAGATGAAGCTTTTAAACATGCACGGCGCATGATCGAGAACCTCTCCTTATTAAATACGATTCCTTAACTAAAAAATGGAGAGAAGATGATCAATGCAAAACTCTATATAAAATACAAGACTGCCCAATATTATCATAAATGAGTAGTTTTTTATAGAATACTCGAAGATTGACTCTCCCAATTAGGTCCATTAGCAATGAGGTGTCAACTTAACTGATGATCTCCTTTGCTAGTAGTTGGTGCTCGACAAATCTCCATCTCTAGAAATTCACTGGTTTTCTTTGTATTAAAGATTTGTGCATCAATATCCCTATTGTTGACTCAATTCTTATTTTTATCACTCTAAGTAGGTCGGAGGATGTAAAAAGAGAATACTCGAATATAGTCAATGTAATAGTTCAAACTCTTAACTATCAAGATATTGTATAGTTTAGCCCAATTGTCTGACTATTTTGTCATTTAGATGTAATTTCCCAATAGGTCGCCACCCATCGAGGGAGTGCTCCTACAAAAGCACACTTAACTTTTAGAGTTTTTAATAAAGTTCTAAACAATACAACAAAAAGACATCTCGATGTTTAAGAGTTTATATTTATTTTTTCAAGGGATTTTTCACGACCAATGAAATTTATATAATGGGATATATACATCTATTCAATTTGCATAAAAAAAAACTAGTAAAATCTTTGTGACTATGAACATGCAAAGGCTAATATATATGTATGAATCCCATAAAGTATATATTTGTCTTCTAATCATCTTGTGAGTCTTCATATATTCTTCTTTATTCATTCTTTAATTGACATTTAGGGCATCTCCAACGGAGAACTCCCTTTGACGTGTTTTTCTGGTTGAGAGAGAAAAATAGCGTGGGTGAACAGTGCAACGCCAATATTGGCGTTGCATTGTTCACCCGCAAGCAAATGGCGGACGTTTTGGCGTTCGGCTGGAGCGACCAAACGACGTCAAACACTCGTTTGACGTTCGGTTGGAGATGGTCTTAGTAAACCTTCTTATTTAGAATATAAAAACTTTTTTTTTTTAACTTTAGTTTTAAAATATTAAGATAATTTTCATACATATATTTGAAGTCATGAGGTGTAAAGAACATGAATTTGAAAGGTATCTTTTACTCTAAAAGAATTTTATTTTTCCTATAATGTTGATGATTTCAAGGAATGGGCATTTAATTTGAGTTGACGCAATTAAATTGCAATTAGAACTAATAATCGATATAATTGCATACCATCCATAGTTTGTTTGTCATTAATTAGAAACTCTCCTAACTAAACTCTGAATTAAATAGAAAATTTGCTAATTTGCGTATAATAGGGGCTGTTATTTAATGTCGAGTCAAAAAAATAGATAAAGCATAGAGTTAAAGGAAATAAAAGGGGTTGGTGAGAGATAAGAGGAGGTTAGTAGTTGAGACTTTCGGGGGGAGTAGTTGGGCTGAAGAGTAGAGCCCACTTGAACTCTTAAATGAAAGGCTTTAATGTAAGAGAAAAGTTTGATGGGTTGATTGCTACGTGTGACACCTAATTAGGCTGCCCCTTATAACTGATGCTGTTGCATTCTCAATGGATTAGATGATGAGTTACTGAGCGAGAGATATTTAGTAAGGAAAAGAAAACAAAAAATATATGTATAAATTAAATTTTTTTAAAAAAAAGTCATGAAAAATTGTTTTGATCGTGCACGGATCTTGAAGCATATATGAATTAGAAATATAAGAAATTAAATTTATGCTATCCGAACTCAGTGGCACCAAAATTGGTTCAATTAGAGTCCAAACGGGCCCAAATCAAGGGACTGAAATATATTTAGAAGATTAAATGTATTAGTTGGATAACCAAATGATATCAAAATATGACATGCTTATTGTTGAATCGAACGGCTTGACAAGAAGAATCCAACGAGCCTAACATCTGTTAATCTCGACATCATTAAGATAATTAATTGCTAAATGAATGTTCTATGATTGAGAGAATCAATATGGGTCGTCTGATATATGGAGCACCCTGAATTTTTCATGTACCTTTTTAATATTTATAGAGTGTGTCACTCCAAAAATCTATAAATAGATTCTTACTCTCTATATAAGGCAGACCTTTTACTAGAGATTTGAGAGAGCTCTGGGGCTTCTAGAGCTCATTCGTAGGAGAACTTCCGTCGATCGACCACCACAAGACCTTGGCCATGCCTTTAACCGCCGTCAGACCTCCACCACCACTAACTATTGTTAAACCTCCGCCCAACAGCTGACTGTTGTCGGACCTATGCTAATCCACCGCCTAGCTAGCTACGAGATCTCCTCCTTGTCGTCAACTGTCGTCGGAGCTCCACCAAGCTACCAATCATTGCAGGACCTCAACCCGGCCACCGACTTCTACCAGACTTCCGTCCAATAACCGATCATCGTTGGACCTTTACCTGACCACTTACCGATGCAGGACTTTCGCTTGCCACCCAACTACAGCCAAACCTCCGCCCGGGCATCAACCTATGCTAGACCTTCTCTAGCCGCTGCTTCCACACATTCGACCTCCTCTTCATACCATAGTCATTACATGATAGATAATTACTAGTGTTTAAGTGTAATGCACAATAAAAATATTTATACTTAAGAATATTTACACACAAACTTCTAACAATTAAATTAACTCTATAAGAGCAAAACAATATTTGTTATAAATGGTATAGCTAAGGTATAGCAAATGAAAAAGCTAATAAATTAGTGTTGTGACTATTAGACTCAATGCAAATAATCAACACAACTACACAAGCTGTCTATTTATTTAGTCCAACACCAAAGCCATACAACCCATGTCTATAACAAAATAATTGTATTCGTATAAGAAATACATACTAGGAGTGTAAGTATATAACTATTAAACATAATGAAAAGATTTACTCAACTCAAAAGTATCAAAGCCTTAGAATGTGATTCAACATATAATATAGTAAATATGGAATAATATAAATTTAAATTAATGATCAAGCAAATATAAGTATTTTATAAGAAAATTAATACGAGATTTGGAAAAAAAAAAGTTTATAAGAATATAGTTGTTAGTTTTATATGAAAGAAAATTATTTTTTGTTATTCATTTCTAAGTTTTTAATATGATTAACAAAATAATTAGTCAATAATTTATGCATTAATAATATTTCAGTCCATATTTATAATACTCAATAATTTTTAAATTTATGTAATATTTATATTTGATAATATGTGATGGATTTGTTATAACAAATAAAAAATAATCAATGCATTTTATTATTATTATTATTATTATTATTTTTCATTTTGGAAATAAAAAAGACATGCCATTTAAGATGGGCTTTCATATATGTATAAGACGGGCTGTGGCCCACAAAATTGGAAAGCATTTTGTAGGAGCCGGTTGAGTTGGGCTTTCAAAAGGCCTGGCACTCTTGTTCCAACGTGGCCCAATAGCAGCCGAGTCTGCCGAGTTTGTTGGCTTGTCGTGGTAGCGGACCCATTGGGCCATCAATGCCAAAAGAGACTGAGTATGATTGTTAAATTAGAGCATGATGAAGAGAATAATGCATTTGGTGGCACTCAAGTCTGATGAAAGATTCAATAAACTTTAAGATAATTTTACTAAATATTGCCATCAAACTTCAACGCAAACTTGAATTTTATTACTGAGAAAAGGGAGAATCTTAGGAGAAGCTTAGTTTTAAGCTTTAGCAGATAAAATATGGAGAATGCTCCAGAGTCATAGCCTATCAACTAGGTCTGTGACCCTAGAATGGCCCTTATGATGGAGTATGAGTAAGGAGGATTCGTTGTAACTACAACTTCTATCATCTCACATGGCTGATCAACAAATAAGTGCTCCCCCAAGTCTTAAAAGAACAAAATTCTTGAAGTTAAACATTATGAGGTCCAATATCACTAATACCTATGCCACCAACTTATGCTCTCAATCCAACAAAAGAACATTGAATAAAAATCTCTATGGCCTCAAGGCCGTCAACCTTCCTTGGTTCTGTAACTTCCTCCCCACCCTTGTCTTAAGTTTCTTGTTTTGTTCTCCAACCTCACCAAACAACAATTATATCTTTTTGATCAATCTCCATTGAAAGAATCAAATCATCCTCAAATCATCCTAATCTCACCACCTCAACTCTTATTCCTCCTCCAAGCTCTTACAACTTATAATGATTGTATTAATGGTTATCACTATTATGGACCTTACATACGATACAATCTTCACTGCATTTGAGGCCTCAATTGTCTCTCCCATGGGTGATAACTTTATTTTTCCAGCATCACCTCATTTACTGCCTTTTTACTTCTTTGTTTCCTATGCCTCAACGTTAAGTCTATAAGAATTAGTTTAAAGGATACGATGAGAACATACTCTTTAGCAAGTTATTTGATGGAAATGTTATATTTCCCCTCACTTCTAATGCTTCTGCTAAGAGAATAAAACCAGCTTGGATGGACTTGTGTTTGTCGAATATTGGAATTTTCATTGTTAAAGTAGAAGGTGTGAAAGCTTGAAGATGTGTGGTTGTATTTTGAGGCACTATGCACTACAATTATAGTGCTTTGACATGAGGAAAAAATATAAATTCATAGGATTGTTTAAGGATTGGGTGCAATTTTGGTTAACCACATACCTCTTGTGGTAAGGATAGAAGTAACCCAACATTAAATCAATGACATGTTAAGGAGACTTGTTTTATATTATGCCCTAGAGAATTGCTTGGGGGCACTTCTTTGGACTACATCTCGACGGTATCTCTCGTGAATTGCTCTAAAAAAAATATTTCAACAATTTCTGTAGAGAATCCACATGCCATCTCGACAATCCTCCTATTCCACTCAATGTACCCATCAAAGTTTGGATTCTTCTTCAACACACCTTAGATACAGGCTTCAGCATTTATAGCAAAATCCTACAAAATCTAACACATCACCATAAGAGTGGAGCTATTGCATTTAATGAAAGGACTGCCATCAAAGCATCAAAGCATGTCCATAGATCGATATAATGAATTTATTGCCACAATATGAGATGCACATTATTGCCATTTTGCTCATCACCTTTAAAGTATCCCAGGATATTATCTTATGCATATTCATTGCATCCATTCTCTGTTTAGCTCTAGGATATAACTCTATTATCAATTACTTTTTATGTCCCATCGATAACTTGTCAAATCCTATATGTAAGTCTGAATCTTATATTTAACACTTCAACATATAACAAGAAATATCATGACAAATTAAATACTATAAATCTACATATATTTATTTTATTATGTAACAAAATATTTAGGCTTTGTTTGGGATGGCTTTCTTACATCTTTCTAATGCAACTTTTGTAACATCTCAAACACTTTAGGGTCTCACTGTTTTGTCATGTTAGTGTAACTTCCCAAGAGCCCGCCCGTCCAAAGATTTATTTAGGATGAGCACACTTGACTATGGAGTTTGAAAATCCAACAATTGTGTCAAAAGGCACATCGATGTTTAAGAGTTTAGTTTTCTTTTACTTAAGTGGGTTTCACAATCTCTATCAATTAAGTAGCTGACATCCTCATCAGTATATTTATCTGATAATACTCCACCATGCAAGATTTTAGAGGTGGACCCTCTAAGTTTAAGCGGTGACTCCTGCCTTATAACACTTTGTCCCATACAAGGTTCAAGAGATGGCTCCCATGATATAACACTTTGTCTTGTATGGTATTCAGTTCCCATCTTTCGATTAGTGTATTACTCTGATATTATTTGTAACAGCTCAAACACTTAACTATCGAGATGTTGTCCGTTTTGGCCTAAGGGCCTCACGATTTTGTTGTGTTGGTCTAATATCCCAGGAGGTCACCCATCCCAAGATTTCTTCGGGATGAGCATGCTTAACTGTAGAATTTTTTTTAATGAAATTTCAATCATTACACAAAAAGAGCGCCTCAAAGTTAAAGAGTTTAACTTCTTTTACTTAAGGAATTTCACAACATTTTAGTACAAAAATTTACTACAAAGTTCTAAACAGTAAAAAAGTCGTCCTAAACGAAGTCTTAATTATCTTTTTCTCTATGAACCACAATTTCATTTCTTTACAATTAACCTAAGAAATTTTCAATCATTTACATTCCCTAATAGAAAACAAAGTAGAGTGATTCAACTCCCTATTTGAGCAATTTGAAAAAATCAAAGTTATCAAGGAAAAATAATCATTTTTCATTTAAAATTTGACTATTTTTGAAACAAATATATCGTCTATAAAAATAATTATCAAAAGCTTGCCGCAGTCACCACCCTTAGAAGCTAGGTATGCTTGGTTACGTCCTTCAAGATTTGGATGATCGTATTATAAATGGAGATAATTAGAAATAAATTTTATAAATAATCAACTTTTGAATGTTTTTAAAAAATCTGACCCATTTGTTAATTATCAATTAATTAAAAAATAACAAATAAGGTGTCATCGTGTAAAATATTAAAAAGAATGGCATAGGCGTCAAGCATATGGGCTCAATTTGTCCCATGCCCGCACAAGATGCTACTCTACTGCTTAAAGATACGATTCAAGAAAACAATTTCAGCACCACCGTAGAACTCAAAATTCAGAAGATAATTAGTGATTAAGTACGGTTAGCATAACGAGGTGAGTATGGTAAATAGCTTAATTAATCTCTAATCGCAATCTAGAAAGCAAACTAAATGGCGCATTAGCTAAGGGGATTAAAGAGGCATTGTGAAGGCACGCTGAGAAAGTTTCTTAATAAATGTTTGATTAGCGGTAATGAAGATTCTCATTAATTAATTTTTTTAAATTAGGCGATGAGTTGAATAACACGTCATATGTCACTCACTAATTGTAAATGACATCTAGATTGAGCTTATATATATTTATCTATATACTATATAGTAGAAGAATATGAGAGTGGGAGGAAATATTAAAATGAGATGATAAGATGAAAATGTTGATATTATGCATAATCTTAGTTCTACCATTATTGTGGTCAAATGCAATGATGGTTGAATGGGATTACTCAAGCATATGAAGCAATTAAGGTTTAGGAATTCAACCTATAGTCACACGATCCTCTACCGAGGCCAAGTATCGCGCACTAGCGGCTACCGCTTTCGACATCATGTGGCTTTGCCGACTTCTACTAGACTTCCACATCCCCTCGTCGAAACCTACTCTTCTTTATTGTGACAATATCACCAACATGGTCTTAACCAATAATCCAGTGTTCTATGCTCGTACAAAGCACATTGAAATTGATTATTACTTCATCACATCGACTCCAAAGATCAACCAGTCAACATCCTAACCAATGCCCCATCGCCTACTCAATTCTAACACTTGCGCTACAAATTGACATTCATAATCTCAGAATTCTCAATTTGAGGGGAGCTGATATGCAAGCTTTGATAAGCAAGCCACCAAGCTCAGTTTTCTCTCCACTACCGTCCTAGCCTTGTAACTGACAATTCCTCTTTTAAGGCAATCTAGACCACCGATTGCTAACTGACTCATCCTAGTTAGGGGTGTCAATATTTGACACGACACGAAAACCCAACCTGGACCCGACCCGAAAAATCCGGGTTGAACCCCACCCGATTTCAAAACGGGTCGGGTTCGGGTTCCAGAAATTGACCCATTTAAAAAACGGGTAGGGTTCAGGTTGACCCGTCGGGTTGCCGGGTCAACCCGCGAACCCGTTTAATTCAAAAAAATTCAAATCCCGCGCTGCCCGCTGCCCCCTCGCACTGCCCACCCGCGTTGCCCGCGCCCGCTGCCTGCCCGCGCTGCCCCTGCGCCCGAGCTGCCCGCCGCGCAGCCCCCGCGCACGCACCTGCTGCGCGCCCGCTGCCAGCCCCGCGCTTTCGCCCGCTGCCTGCCCCACGCACGCGCCCGCTGCCTGCCCCGCGCAGCGCCCGCGCACGCGCCGAGCTGCCCGCCCGCGTCCGCTCGCCTCCGCCCCCGCCGTCCGCCTGTCGCCGTTCCGTCGCCGGCAGAACCCAAAACCGGGTTGGGTCGGGTCAACCCGGCAACCCGCCGGGTCGGGTCCGGGTTCGGATTTCCGACCCGTTTGTCTACCCGGGTCGGGTTAGGGTCGACCCGTTTGAACCCGGGTCAGTTCCGGGTTCGACCCGAACCCGACCCGTGACCCGAAATTGACACCCCTAATCCTAGTCGTTCATATATTTGTTGCCTTGCATCTTTCTTCGTTATATAAATATTATTGAAGCACATCTAATAGACATGAAGTAATATGCTCTGCTTTACATATTGCCTTCTACCTTAGTAATTCTTTAGCATCTAGGTAGCTTGGTTACACTATATTTAGTATATTTTCATCTGCGTTTCTTTTTCATCCAACCATACGTTAATATTTTCAAACTTATTTGAAAGTGAATACTTTACATCTACTTAACCTAAAAAAGCCCCTAAAAGACTTCCTATTACAAGTGCCCACTTCGTCAAATCTCATAAATTTTTTTTTGAGATTGCAGTCAATTAAGATAAATTCATACACACATCACATAGGTGAGATTCAAATTTAAGGTCACATAGATGATAATCAAAGCTCTCAACAAATAAATCAAGATAAGTTGCATAATTTAAATCCTAAAATAAATAGCCAAGTTATCTATCATAATTTAATTGAATTTGATATCTATCATATTAAATAATTTTTAGAATAATATTCTTAAAATTTATTAAATCTGAGTTAACATTATTTATTAAATTATAATATTAACTCAATATATAGCTCTCCCTAGGCTAGTGACCGCCGCCCAGCCCTCGAGTGAAAGGGGCCACTCATAGCTCATCAATTAAAGAAAATATACGTTTGTTTTTATTTATAATAATAAGTCTTATTTTGATTAGAAAAAAGTTATATATGTCATTTACTCATATCAAATATTTAAATAACATATTTTATAGTTTGTTTAAAAAAAAATTAGCCACAAACAATCAAGCTCAAGAATAGGTGAAATTATTCTGTTCGGATATGGACACTATTCAGAGGCAAATCAGAGCACGCCACATCACCTCTTTGCTTTGTGCTACGGCTATGTACTTGTTGTGTACCACATGATATGACACATTCTGATTCATCTCCAGACTGTCTGATATCCTCACAGAATAATTTCTCCAAGAAGACCGTCTTTGATTACTGTTATTACATTATTTTTATTTATTTATTTTTGAAACTTTGACTTAGAATATCTCTGTATTTATTTCTTGTTCAGCGATGACATAAGGGCAGATGTACTTGGTTAAGATGTATATTTATTAATGAGCAATCTTTCAAACACCATTAAATTTATATTTAAAATATTTTTAAAACAAATATGTGGAATATTATTTGAATATGAAACCACAACTCTTTATTTGACCACATAAGTCATCCATATAAAAATATAAAATATAAATTTGTTGGAATAATTATTTTTTATAAAACGAGTTCAAATGAGATTTTATTGAACAATTTATTTTAAAAAAATTATATTAATAGCATTTAAAATAGTATCATTTACATATTTTATACATAGATTTTATTATTTAATCACATAATATTTAAAACTTTAAATATCAATAAAAATATAATTTGCTTGTTAAAATTATGCATCTCGTTCATATTCCATCACGACTTCTTCATCATCGCATGCTCTTGGCTCCGTCGCTAGCCTCATACTTCATCAATCTCGTCGTTTGCTTCACACTACTTTGACGGTTCATCGATGCCCACTCAACAAAATAAAAATTCTCTGATTGTAAGATGTTGAAAGCTCGACAAGCGATCAAAACCCCTTCCTAGCAAGTTCTCTTCCTGATCTCCTTATCTTTTGCTTGTTATAACTTATGACCTTCCATTGTTAGGATTTAAAGAAGACGAAAAAATAATTTAGTCTTTGAAAGACATATCAAATCATCTAGAAAAATTATCTGAAGCGTATATGAATCCATGAAATGCAGAAAATGGAGGTTTTCAGCCTTCCACATTTGAAGAGACTTTGTCCAAGAGAATGAGAGACCCCTTCTTTTTCACTCAAGATGAAAAATGAGAACTTCACCGCTTAAACTGGAGATCACAACCCTTTTATATTTTAAATGTATTTATTTTATTTCAACTCATCATTAAAACAAAATAAATACTCGGTCTTTACACCATAATTAATTCAATAAAAATTTAATTGAGATGCCACGTAAGCTAAATAATAATTAATTGATAATGAATTTAATTGGCTCGATTTTAAATAGCTTCTAACGTATAACACTTTATTTATATGTATAAAATATGAGCTCATATATAAAAATTTCCCAACAACCCTTTCATCATTTATAATGGTTCGTCATTAACAGAGTTAAAAGATAACAATATATTATATTGAAATTTAGATAATTATAATAATTTATCATAACTCACTATTAGGATATTCTCATAAAAAATTTGGAACACAAAGTGTAGTATATATTTTAAAATAAATGAAATATATGTTTAATTAATATTACATTTCATTAAAATAAAATATTGATTAAGAAAACTCAAACTCAATCGGCTCAATCCATATCTGAAACAGATCTTGCAATTGGATTGAATGCTATGGTAAGTCGCCCTAATCTATCTTCCCCGTTTTATGCTACTTCTTATCAACACGCACCGTCCCATAGGCATGCGCCTGCTGATGATAAATCCTCCAATTTCTTCAAAGATGGCGACCACCATAACTAAAAATATCTTACAATTGCTCAAATTATTGGAGAAGTTATGTTACGCCCATTTTAGCACTTCTTCGTGCTTGCTTTAACCAATCTTCACAGTGCAACAAAGAATCTCAGACTTTTCTTTTAAACGTTAAATTCCTTAATCATTCAATTAAACTGAAAAAAGCAGAAGAACGTTTTGCGAACAAAAGAGCTACAATGCCATAAAAAAAGGCTGGGCCCACCAACCACTATTGAGTGGAATTTTTTTTAGGTCCGGACACCTGACCTAGTTCTACATTTGGATGCCAATTAAATGTCGCCACGCGCTCTTACTCTTTATCGTGCGGCCCGACGACCCAACCCGGAACGGAAACCCGGTATTGCTATATATGTTCGTGTATTGCTAGGTAATGCTTGGCAATAACGAGAAATATCTCTCTGTCAAGACCAATACCTAGGTATTGATCTTGACATAATGGTATTTCTCGTTACCTAGCAATACCGAACAAAACCTAGCAATACCCTGGTCTGTACAAATCAGCTAATACATAGCAATATTGGGTTCCGGTCCGGGTCAGGTCGTCGGGCCGCGCGGTAAAGAGTAAGAGCAAATGACGACATTTTATTGGCGTCCGGATGTAGAGCTACGTCAGTTGTCCGGACCTAATAAAAATTCTATTGAGTGGGCCACCAGCCTAAATTAAAAAATAAGAGTTATTTTATATTTTTCTTAAAAAGAAAAGGGATCAAATTTTAACGTGAATGTTTTCAAAATTAATAAATTTATTTTAATGTTGGTGCAATGCAGGAGAATCAAACAAATTTTTCATTGTACCATTCACAACATTCCTCGATTAATTCTATTTTTTCTATATTAATTGCTACTTGCATTGATTTAATTGTTTAAGATCTGTTGAATGATGGGCGTTGAATATATTGTTAGTTTCGTGTGGAATTCGATTGTGTCAATCAATTGGGTTATAATACTGATTTAGATCTCAATTCCATTGGTTATGTTCGACGAGGAGCTCATCGGGGCACAGAATGCTGGAACGTTGCAACATTTTGGGTTCGGGCAAAAAATAGAGAGTGGATGTTGCGCCGCCAAGAATTGATATGAATGGTTTTTCTTCTCTCTTCTTCTTTTGTCAATTGAAGGTTTTCATCATTTGGATGTTTTTAAGTGTGACTTATCTGTTTTGAGAAAATAACTGTGTGAAGTGAAGAGAGATAAAAAGAGAGTGAAAAGATATATTTGTAAAATTTCTTTCAAATTTTATAGTGGATTTCCTGTTGTGGTGTAGTTCCTTTATTTATTTATTTTGAGTTTTTCACATTAAATCTTAGTGTTCTTTCTTCTTCGCTACTTTTATTTTTTCTTATTTATTCTTCATTTCGTGGTTGTACTTCTCTATATAATAAATTAATTAGAAAATTTATTTATCTTGAAGACTAAAATTACTGAGAATTATATTTATATTTCAACTCAAATCATAGTTTAGGCTTCGTTTGGTATGACTTTCTTAGTACTTCTAAAACAAATATTTAGTACAAAAATTTCTTAAACTAAAAACTTTTATATTAAAAAATTGTTTTAGAAAATAGGAAAAAGACTTCATTTGGGACACTTTCTTTCAATTTACTAAAACTACTTTTTAGTAAAAAAAAAAAATTTAACTAAATTTTTTTTATCAATAAGCTGATTCAAAAATAGTAAGAAAGTCATCCCAATTGGGATGGCTTTCTTACTGCTTTTAAATAAGTTTTTTAGTTAAAAAATTTAAAATGATATAAAAAAAATTATTTCAAGAAACAGTAAGAAAGCCATCCAAATCTAATTAAAACTGAGGTCGATTGAAATAAATACTTAATTATATAGATTCGGTCTTAGTCGAGATCAAATCGACGTGTTGGGCTTGTTTTCCCTCTCATGTTATTAATTGATGTTGTGGCATAGCTTCCACAATTACGACGACTGAAAGTACTAATTTAAAAATATTACACATATAAAATTAGCAATAAATCAATTTCAAATCTTTTAGTCATCAAGCTGGTACAACTAAATCAGAGATTAGTCAGCATACCCATCAAGCTAAAATCTCACCAAATGCGTGCTAATTAGTTTTTCCAATCTCAAACGAAATTTTTTTTTTCTTTTTTAAAACCATCGAACAACTAATGTGAAAGTAACTTATAACAAAATTTTGGTAAACGAGTTGAGTTGAGCTCGAGTCAGTCTTGACTTGGGCTTGAGCTTAATTAATTAATCGAGTTCGAGCTCGAGCTCGAGCTTTGTTATACGAGTTCGATGGCTCGTTTGGAATGAAAGAGAAAAAATGATTATTATTCAAATAATTATTATAATAAATCGAGATGTAGTTTTTAAATATTTTTAACAATTCGATCCTAAAATTAAAAAATGGTAATATATTTTAAGTATTTTTTATATTAATATATATTAAATTAGTCGACTTACAAATTAATGGGACGAGTTAGGGCTTGTTCAAGCAACTTGATTCTTTAGCTCATCAAGTTTTGCTCAAGAGCTATTTATCACATCGAGCCCAACCTAGCTCATAAGTCGGCTTAACTCATTTACACCTCTAATTCACTTTTTTTAATTATAATTTTAACATATTTAAATTAAATGTAAATTAATTTTCTGTATAATTTTTGAATTTATAATTAATCTTGTGCCAGTTTTTTATTTTAATTTTATATTTTTAATTGATGAAATATTTAAATAAAATTCTATGATTTAAATAGAAGCTTATAATGCAACGCATTTGCCGGCAATGTCGATGCAACAGTTTAGGTCTATCTTTATCAACTACCAGTTGCTCAATTGGTCAGCGCTCATACATCAGCAAAGTTACTATTTGGATGTAGACAATTAATAGAAATAATATTTTTATGAACAAATTTTATTTTTGATTGGTTTCTACTAAGAAATAGAAAGTTTAAAAATTTATAATTCTCATTACACTGGTTCCGATTAATTTAAATTTCTAGTTAATTTTAAAAGCAAAATAAAGTAAGTTAGAAAAACTAGAAAGAGATTTAGGCTTCGTCTGGGACGACTTTCTTACTATTTATTAAAGCCGTTTTTAATAAAAAAAATTAATTTTTACATTAGAAAGCTTCTTTAAGAAGCAGTAAGAAAACTATCTCAAACGAAGTCTTATTAGAAAGCAAATTTGATTATAGCAAGCAACAAAGATCATTTGGAGAGGAGGAGAGAGAGGGGTAGTGAATTGAAGGAATGAGAAATTTTTATAGCCTTTGAAGTTGTAAATCTCTTGTTATTGCATACATACCTAAATTCTTTTTTAATTTGCCTTTAGAGCACTGCCTCCTATATTTTGCGATTGATGACTTCCTGCGAGAGGAGAGTTCGCTTCCATTTTGTATTCTTAGGCGTTCAAGTTGTCTTGCTTTTGAACAAGTGGTTGATAATTTGAAAGATGTTCACTTTTATGAGTAGATAATGAGTTTGCAACCCAATTTTCTGTGCATTTTGCCTTTTTAGCGATCACATTAGAAAAGTATACTAATGATGATTACATGTTAAATGTGTGCACTACTGCTTGAATGAAACATTTTATTCTTGCTTGCAATGGAAGCTTCATTGGTTCTTTTTTTTCATGAAGAGGTGGCTGAGGTGCCACATATTCCATTTATCCTCTTTAAAGCTTTTGGAGTTTGCATATATTCCAATTGATTTTTGGTACATATCATATGATGAGTCATTTGCTACCTCTTTGATTTTCTTAATTAGGTATAGTTTGTGTTAGCATCCTCCTTTGCCTCATATCTAATTGGATTTAATACTTTTGATCATAAGGGAAAAATTTTAAATATGTCAACTGAAATCAAGGCTCCCTCTTATAGTGGCTCATTTGATTAACTCAATGAGATAGGAGAAATTGTCCATAAGGAGCCATCAGAGAGTGTTTTGCTTGTTTTAAGTTGCTTGAAAAGTGAACAGAGATTAGATTCTAATCAATCACTTAATAATATGTGTCTAACAATTGCCAAAAATATGTCTGACTATTGATAGAATACTAGCTTTGGGCAAGTGCTCATTAGTAGTACATGGGTAGAATAAGTACACATAACGAATAAGTGTAGATTAGGCTAATCGTGAACGGGTTCGACTAATCCTTTTTTTTGTTATAAAACTAAATCATTGACTCTATTATGATCAAAATAAAAAAATGTAAAGTTGGTCCGATTGAACAACATCTCTTCTCTCCCACTTCATGCCTCAGAATGCGCTATTCTCATCCACCGGTTCAGTAGTCAGTCACTGCCTAAGGGCATCTCCAAGTGAAAAACTCATTTTTCACTCCAAAATACAGTAATACATCAAAATGCAATAACTTGTCTCCACCGAACTCCATTTTCTAACACACACACACAAAAAATATTCATAATATATTCTTTCTCATACTTTATTTTATATAGTTTTAATCATATAAATACGTTAAAAAAATAGCGTGTGAACAGTGCGATGCAAAACTATTCACCCTCATCCGATTAACTATTTTTTTGGCGTTCGAATGAAGTAAACCATCAACGCTTTATAGTTATTTGGAATTTCGCTAGAGATGCCCTAACATAACAATTGACATCATTTTTAAATTCTTTCTAACAAAATCAATTTTTAAATTCTTTTTAACAAAAGTAATTTTTAAATGATATCATTTAAAAAAAAATTGTCCTAACTTATATTACTCTAACTAAATTCTATCTTTCTCATTCAAATATACTACTCCCTTGCATTCTTTGTACACCAATTTTATTAAAAATTATTTGCTAAGTACTTACCCTCTCTTCTTCATTCCCTCATGCGTAAGTCAATTCTGTAATAAATTTTTGGTTATCTTCCGTTGACAATTTGGAATCCAACGGCACGCAACTATACTCGAAAAGAGTATTAATTAAAAAATCGGAAATCATAAGATGCTTTGCCCATCATATTTCTTGGAGCTCAAGTTAATCACGTGAAATGATGAAATGGAACATAATAACTTGCTTTCCCCATTAATAGAGCCCCCACCACCACCGTCTGCATCTACCGTTGATGAGGACATCCCACTGTCGCAATGCCTTACGAGACACTCAATGCCTTACGCAACTAATTTCGCACTTCGGCCTCTGAGATAGCCGATGAGCGAACCTTATCTGCGATAGCCGATAGCAGGTGGGGATTTTGTTTTTCTTCATTTTAATTTTATTCCTCTTTGACTTCGTTGAAGATTTGATGGATATTAATAAAGCAAGGAATCTACATCGGAAGAAGAACATTAGTTATTTCTCCGACTATATTTATTATAAGCACAAGAGATTGAACAAGTACTCCGAACTTTATAATTGTGTCTTTTCTTATTTTGAGAAAGAGCAAATTTCTATAATTTCTAATACATAGCTCTTTTTTTGCCATGCATAACTCATTAGGAACAGTAACAGTATTAACAGTAAACAGCCTCAGTACAAAATATGTTATAGTATTAGTAATAGTATTGAGTAATCATTCAGTAATCAATGTTATATAGTCAATAATCAATATTTTATCAGCTATTTATATGAGGGTATCTTGTTCATACACTTATGACTCCCAATTAATTTCAAGTTTCTTATGACTTTCAATCGTTGCTCTCAGCTGGAATTGTTACTTTGAAATCTTTATATCATTATCATTTCATATATCTGGTGTCAATTAATACCTCCTTTTCTATCAAATCAATATCAATATTAATATTAATACAGTTTATCCTTTTCTTTCTCAATCTAACAAATATTATATTCCAGTACCTATCAATCATTTCAACACGTTGTAGAGCTCAATACATCTAAACAATCACAATACATTGTTTTCACTTCAATTTTAGGTAACATTTTCACACATATTTCAAAGAGAAATTCATATACACAAATTTAGCATATGAAAATGCAACAAAATGATATCATATTATTCAGAATGATCAAGTCTATCATATATCAAAAGTTATGTGGTGAAAACTTACGAAATATGGAGATAATGCATTTTATCAAATTTAGGAGCAATAAATCTATAAGAATCAAAATCATAAAAAAAAAAGAGTAAAAGAATAGTTACTTACAACGACTAGAATCATTTTCATAAGAGGAACAGTGGACGAAAATACCCTAATGAATTTTCTAACTCATCTCTCTCTCTCTCTCCCCTCTTCTCCCCCCTTTTCCTTCATTTCTTCTCGGCCAAGCCATGCGACTGAGGGGTGAGGGAGGCAGTGGAGTTGATTTAAGGGGAAAAAATATTTAAAAACATATTTTTAATGGCATAGCACCGCATCGCTCAGTCCCAATGTCGCAACACCACATTCAGAAATTAGATTCGTTGTAGAACAGAGACATTAGCGTTGCACCGGCGGTTTTCTGGCATCGCAGTGCTCTCAACTGTGGCACGGCGCCCTAGCGCTCGCATATACAGCGCTAAAGCGCTCTAGTTCTATCAACAAACTAAAAAAAAATCATATTTTTCATTTTAAATGTTTTTCATCTCTTTAGTCTAGTACATTTTTTCAACAGGCTTAGGCAACATGATTTTTTTCTTTTTTTTGAGTTTTTAGCAATGTTTTAAAAATCGGACCGGACCGGCCGGTCCGACCGGTTCAACCGTGAACCGGTCCAAAGGCCGGTTCGGTTCAACCTAAAAACCGGCTTATCTTAAAACCGGCCGATTTTATCCAAAACCGCCGGTTCAACCAGTGAACTAGCGAACCGGTCACGGTTCTCTTGAACCGGCCGGTTCAAGTTTTGTATTTTTTAATATTTAAATTTTAAATAACTTATTTTGAAATATTAAAAATATTTGTAATTAAATTTCAAATTTGAAATGCTTAATTTTAAATTTAAAAATTCCAAACAAGCATTTCATTAAAGGAAAGTCTAGTACTATTTCTTTCTAGCTCAAAAGCCAATATATAGTAAAAGCTTCACCAAGGGAAAGTCTCCCAAGTGATGTGGGACTAAAAAATCTAAAGCTCATATGTCTTTCTTCTTAACTTTTAAGTTTGTAACATACACTATTCATTTTAAAATAAATTTTTTAAATAATATTTTTATGATGAAATAATATTTCTTTTTAATTAATAATATTAAATAAATTATATTCATCATTTATTTTTTTATGTACCATAATTCATAAATATTAATTAATTAATTTATTATTTATAATAAATGATTTAATTTAACCTCAATAATTTATAAATGTAAAATAATAATATGAATCTAATATATAAATTATAAATATATAACACAAATTAAGGATTATTTATATTAAACTTATTAATTCATTTGTAAGTTAATTTTTTGTTAAATTTAAATTAAATTTAAAAATTGAATATGTTTAAATTTAAAATTATATAAGATATTAGTATTGTGTGAATTAAATTTATTTTTTAATTAAAAAGTTATATTATTATATGATTTTTATATCATCTAAATTGTATTTATTACGTCATCCGGTTCGACCGGTTGAACCGGTGGAACCGTGAACCGCTCTCTCTACCGGTTCGTTGCCCGGTCCGGCTTTCACAACCTTGGTTTTTAGTGAAAACACTTTGGTTTCCATTAAATTTTTTCTATTTTATATTTGCATATGTGTTGAATATTCATTTAAAATTAGGACACAAAATATTTCTCTACCATCATGAATTTTTCAGATTTCAATGCTAATTAAAATTTTATCATGATAGATTGAGAGATATTTTAATTTATTTCAAGATTATTGTTGCGTCCTGGAGTATTCGCGGCGGTAGAGAAAATATATAGTTTAACGTCTTAGCATTGTACGAGGATCCAACACACAATCAGATAAGGAGAGGGTTTAGCGTTCATAAGAGAACCCAGAGTTTTTACGTGGAAAACCCCTGAAAATGGGGAAAAACCATGGGGCCTGGCCCAATTTGAATGAATCCACTAGTATTTGCAGTCGATTACAAATGAGGCCCTTCTTAGGGGGAAGGCCTTGGCTTGATGTTACAAATGTACGTCATATAGAACGCATTACATGGTGGGAGTTACAATAATCAACATAGACATGTTTGTTTGGTTGGAAGGGCTATTATCGGTGATGGAGATCGGAAGGACCGTAGTCGGCAAGAGATAGAGGTCAGAAAAACTGTTGTCTGGCGATGTAAGTCGGAAGGACTGTAGTCGGCAGGAGACCGGGGTCAGAAAGACCATTATCTCTTGATGGAGGTCGGAAGGACCATAGTAGGCGACGGAGGTCAAAATGACCGCAGTCAGCAGGAGATCGGGGTCAGAAAGACCGTTGTCTGTTGATGGAGGTCGGAAGGACCATAGTAGGCGACGAAGGTCAGAAGAACTGTAGTCAGTAAGAGACCGGGGTCAAAAAGATCGTTGTCTGTTGATGGAGGTCTGAAAGACCATAGTAGGCGATGAAGGTCAGAAGAACCGTAGTCGGCAGGAGACTGGAGTCATAAAGACCATTGTCTGAAGATTGAGGTCGGAAGGACCATAATTGGCTGGAGACCAAGGTCTGAAAGACCGTTGTCTGTTGATGGAGGTCGGAAGGACCATAATAAGGGACGGAGGTCAGAAGGATCGTAGTCGGCAGGAGACTGGGGTCATAAAGACCGTTGTCTGGAGATGGAGATCGAAAGGACCTAATTGGTAGGAGACCAAGGTCAGAAAGACCGTTGTCGGTTGATGGAGGTCAGAAGAACCATAGTAAAGGATGGAGGTCAGAATGACCGTAGTCGGTAGGAGACCTGGGTCAGAAAGACCGTTGTCTGTTGATGGAGGTCGGAAGGACCATAGTAGACGATGAAGGTTAGAAGAATCATAATCGGCAGGAGACTAGGGTTAGAATGACCATTGTCTGGAGATGGAGGTCGGAATGACCATAATTGGTAGGAGACAAAGGCTAGAAAGACCGTTGTCTATTAATGGAGTTCGGAAGGACCATAGTAGGCGACGAAGGTTAGAAGGACCATAGTCGGCATGAGACCGGGGTCAGAAAGACCGTAGTTGGAGGGCGAAACTTTGGTAGAAGTCCAAGCGTCAGGTGATGGTCTGGCAGAACTTCGGGCCTCAAGTGATGGTCTGACGAAGGTGAGGGCCTCAGGTGGTGGTCCGGCGAGGCTCCGGCGGTGGTCTGGCGAGGCTCCGGCGGTGGTCTAGTGAAGGTGAGGGCCTCAGGTGGTGGTCCGGCGAGGTTCTGGCGGTGGTCCGGCGAGGCTCCGATGGTGGTCCGGCGAGACTCCGTCGGTGGTCCGGCGAGACTCCGTCGGTGGTCCGGCGAGGATGAGGGCCTCAAGTGGTGATCCGGCGGAGCAACGATGTCGAGCGGTGGTCTGGCGGAGGTGAGGGCCTCAAGTGGTGGTCCAGCGGAGCAACGACGTCAGGCGGTGGTCCGGCGGAGGTGAGGGCCTCAAGTGTTGGTCCGGTGAAGGTTCGGCGGTGGTCTGGCGAAAATCTAACGGTGGTCGAAGAGGAGCTTCTTCCTTCTCTTCTCCTCTTCTCTTCTTGCTCCAGTCCCCTTTCAAGAGAAATGAGGGGTCTATTTATAGATTTTTTGAAATGTCATGGCTCGTAAATAGGCAAGAGATCAGGGGTAAATGTGGAGTGGTTGGATGGACTACTAATATTGAATCCCTTGATCGTGTGCCGTTCGTCAGACATTTGAAGACCTTAATGATGTCAGAATTTGGCGATCTTGGGCTCGTTGGATTTTTCTCATCGAGCCGCTCGATTCTACTATAAGCACGTCATGTTTGGAAACCGTTTGGTAACCCAAATTGTGGTTTGAACCTTCCAACAGCACTTCGAGTACTTGATTTGTACTCATTTGGGCTCAGATTGAGTTGAATTTGGTGTCGTTGGGTTCGTATTTCTGAGACGCTCAGTTTGATTATAAGTTTGCTGAAATCGGAGTTGAGATGGTCTCCGAATTAATTTTTGAAGTTTCCAACTTGATTTTGCATTGAGATTTGTGTCCAATCAAAATGGTTTTTTGAGTACGTATCAATTATATATATATAATAACTTTAAATTTTAAATTCATCATGACTAATTTAGTCAGGATAACCACCAAATAAATTTTTACTGATATGCCCCTTCCTAATTTTTTTGAAAAAATTAACATAAAATATTTTAGGATTATCTTAGTGACCTCACAAAGAAATTTCTACACTGCCCTTGCATAAACCACAGCTATTGAAGTACAAAATGTTAGTAGCAGCATTCAAAAAAAAAAATCCAAAAAACAAAATCTCACATCATGCCACATGATCTATGTGTACAAATCTCAAAACATTTGGAACTATTATGACCTAATATTTTTGGAGTCCTTCAAGATTAAAAAAAATGAACAAGGTCAGTAACATCCCCACCTTCCATTATCAGTACATCATTAATTATTCCAAGTTCGCCCCACATACTCACAAAATGATTCCACATACCCCCTTCTTAATAATAATTAAAAATTAGCGGCCAAACTAATTATAATCAATCCACACTACTTTGTAAACCAATTTGAAAAACAACTCCATTTCAATTTAAATAATTAACCCATCGCCAAACGCCAAGTTCAAATTTTGACAAGACTCGTGACTCATCTTCTTCATCATCCCTTCCTTCTCCCTTCTCCCCCTTCCCCTCCATAGTCTTTCTATTTATATATATCAGACAGAGAAGCCTCTCTTCAGCCAAACTCACCACAGTTCACAACCATGGCTGCAACGAGAAGAAAAGAACTCTCCTCTCTCCCAACCAAAGTGGCTGCTTGCGAGACGGCGACGTGCTATGTTGCGTTGTGCCTTGTCGCGCTCATCCTCGTTAACGTGCTAAACGAGAGCGCGTCGGCGGTTGCCGGAGCGGAAGCCGAGATGGTGCGGGGGCAGAAACTCGGCGGCCGGCGGCGGCCGTGCGACGAGATATATGTGGTGGAGGAAGGGGAGACGCTGCACACCATAAGCGATAAGTGCGGCGACCCCTATATAGTTGAGCAGAACCCTCATATACATGATCCGGATGATGTATATCCTGGCCTTGTTCTGAAGATTACCCCTTCTTATCCCAGTAAGACTACTTAGAGAAATTGGATAGGAAAGTAATTTCTCTGGAATTCTTGATCATCTTTCATTTTTACAGGAGTAGTAAGGTTTAATTTGTGTTCATCACTCTTTGTAATTAATATAGAGATGAATATAAATCTGAATGAAAGATGATTGAAGAAGATAAAGAATTTATGCGAAATTCTGTCTGAAATTACTTGTAAGGTTTTCTGTTGGAGAGGTGAGGTTTGTTCTATGTATTTGCAGTAGAAGTTGTACGTTACAGATACATATATGGATTATCGATCTGGCTTTTTTATGGTTGAATAGGCGCAGCTCTTTCTTGATTGCGAATTTTTATTTGCTTTGTGAATAAGACTAAAGATTTCTATAATTGAGGAAGAAAAAAAATTTTGTTGGAGGGATTCAGAGGTTGGTGAGTAGGGCTGCAAGCGAACCAAACGTTCGACGAACTACTCGTTGTTCGGTTCGATTAAAGCTCGTTCGTGATCGTTTAATTAACTAACAAACAAACTTGAACAATATTTTAAATACTCGATTCTTAAATAAACAAGCTTGAACACTAATGCGTTCAGCTCGTTTATGTTCGCGAACAACATCAGTTGATGTTCATGAACAAGCTCGATAAAAAACTCGATTCGGGTTCGATTAAAACCTATCGATGAAAACTTAAATAATATGTTATTATAAAATTGATAAATATACATAATATAAAAACTTTCATGAACAAGAAACATTTCATATTTGTCCATGTTTGTTAGATTGTTTGTTTAGGATGTTCATGAACAAATTTAAGGTTTGCTTGTTCAATAGATTGTTTGCGAAATATGTTCACGAACATAACTTGTTTAAAGCTCGATAAGCACTAAACAAACGAACATGAACCAAACATGAACATCCTTAAATTAAATGAACCAAACATGAACACAAATAATAAAGCTCGAATCAAACACGAACCAAACATGAACAAGCTAATGTTAAACAAACACAAACACGAACACTCACATACTCGGCTCGGCTCGGTTCGTTTGCAGCCCTATTGGTGAGAACATTAGTTGGATACAAATAAGAGAGTACTTTTTAAGTTAGTTTTCCTTTGACAGCTTCTTAATGTTTTTCTGTTAATTAAAAAAAAAAAAAGTTTCTTCTGCAATTTTGAGATTTATTTAGAGAAGAAAGATATTTTATGGGAATTCAGGAGAAAAAACAAAATCCTGATACAATTTAGTTTCTCTCGGAACTATCAACTGAGGGATAAGATCAAAATATATGCAGCATATTCTGAGAAGAATATTGTGATATAATTTTGTCTTATTCAGATAAATCAAGTGAGGGAGAAGCCAATATGTGCAGTTGATACCATGTATAATAAAATCATATTATTTAAATATGATTCATATTTATTTTTTATTTTTACATTTAAGACAATTAAGTTAAATTCATAACTTTGAACTCAAATTCTTTTAATTAGTAGTTAAATTTTCAACCAACAATATCAAATTGAATTGCATAATTTTATTTTAAACAGAAAAAAATTAATGATATTCTTATCTAAGTGATTAGGAATATAGTTCCAAATTATTAATTAAAATTTTAATTTGATTTTTCTCAAGGTGAAAATCTCATAAGGAGGTCTCAGGGCTGGTTCTATTGGAGCAAAATTTCTTGAAAATTTCTGCACTCGTCTCTTCTTTGAAAAGCTTTTAGTCCAAGTCTATGATTATAACACATTTACCTTTTTTTTTCTGGCTTAAAGATTCTTGTAAAACAACGTAGTCTACTTGCATTAAATTAATTTATAGCCGTTATTGATCATGATCACTGAATTTGAAGATTTTCGTAATATTGGAGACTGATATAACATCAAAATTGCTTTTGATTGGGCACACATCTTAATGCATGATTATATTGAAAACTTCTAAAATTCAAATTCGACGCTGTATGAATTCAAATATCAGCAAATTTACGGTTGAATTGAGTGTCTTGATGGGACAAACCTAATGATACAAAAAATAGTCTAATTTGAGTTTGAATGAACCCAAATTGAGCACCTGAAGCACAATATTAAACTTTGGGAGATTAACTAAACAATTAAATGCTATCTAAATCTTGTATACTTATACTTAAATAGAGCGTCTCGACAAGATGAATCAAATGGGCCTAAGATCACCTAATTTCATTATCATTAAGGCACTTAAATGTTGAAAGAATAACCTATGATTGAGTGAATCAATACGAGCCATTCGACGGAGTATTCCAGATTATTTTTTTTTTTTTTATATTTATGGGACATGCACTAAAATATATAAATAGGTCCCTACTTTGTATATGAAGAAAGGCTTGGATCTTGGCTTGAGAATTTAGAGAACTTAGACCCAAACTTGACCCGCCAACCCAAATTAACATTCCCTACCATCCTTCGAACACGGACTCTCAACTATAGTCTTTTGACCATGAATTCCTGAATATGATACTCTTACCACAATCGCCCAAATATAATCCTCCGACCACATCGTGTGACTACGGTGGTTTGACAACAACCGCCCTACTATGGTTCATTGATGATTGTCAACAGACTACACTCCTCCAATCTCAGTTATCCGACTACAGCCATCCATCCACCATCACATGACATCGATTCTCTAAACACTATCGCATGATATTTGTCCTCCGATTATTGTGGCCCTACTATGATCCTATAAACATCATTCCTTGACTATGGTTATTCAGCCAACACCACTCAATTACAGTCCTCCGATCATCATTATCTAACTACACTAAGACACATTGACTTTATTACCTGTCATAGCCAATAATATCAACACATACTATTACCAATAAAATCTATGCACATTATTGACACCAAGTTTTACTTCTGACTGCAGCGCCAATATTTATTTTGAAATGAATCGTGAAATTATCATATTGTCATTTGGTTGATTGGAAATAGTTGGAATTTTATATGTTTTAAATCAACAATATTTTATTTTAATAATGATTTTATTTCATACAAATTAATTGATATAAATTTTAAAAAAATATTTTTTACTTATAAGCAACAAATCAATCAACCCTTAATCATTATATATTTAAAATATAATTGGGCTACCTCAGCCAAATGAAGGAGACAACATTGTGCAATGAAGAAGAAAACAAAGAACCCAATCCCGTTTGTGAGGTGACCACCACAACGGCCGACATGCTAATGGGTCATGGCCATTGGTCAGCAATGGTTTCTCAAGATATATTAATATTTTATGCATTACTTGTGCTGTAATAATTATAAATTAAAAAAAGTGTTATTTGACTTACTTAGTACAAATTTTGAATATTATCATAAAACCTTCAGATCAAATTTATTCTACATTAAGAGGTCATTTGACTTGAAATAAACAGATTTAAAATATTTTAAATATAAGAATTTTATAAATTTTGATATTTGATTTAGAGTGAAAAAAAAAAACAACACTTTTTTTTTTAAATATTTGAAATTCATTCTCTAATTTAATTGTGATGTATTTAAAAATCATTAAATTTGACCGATCCTAAATATATGGTAAAGTCTTTGACATTGCTATCGTCGCTCTTGCCACGCAACATAGCAATCAGCCACCACACAATGATGCCCGCCACCGCTTTCGTCGGCTACCACCATCAAAGGCTTTTTACATTACACTATTTTACTTCCAGCCAAATTAAAAAAAAAAAATTACTTACATTTCTTTTATACTTATCCAAACTCAAAACATTTCAAAACCATTACATTCCTTTTATATATATATATATATATATATATATATATATATTAGCAAATCAAACTGCTCCTAAATTTCTATTTCCTCATCCAACTTAAAAAAAATTTATGAAGGGGCTCATGGTGCAATACCTCATGGATTCTTTTTTTGGCCAATGTGAAATATACATATTTATACTGTACAAGTTAAAAAAAAAAATCCCTGCTTAAATGCCATTTCCACTACGCATGAGGGACCCACACCACAAAAAATAATAATAATAATAATAAATTTATTTATTTAAAACGAAGAAGAAGAAAGGGGAGAGAAGAATTACTCAAATGCAAGCCTTTGGGCACCAACTAATGATGCATAGCCACCCCCCTTAGTCACCAGCTCAGAGTGGGTGCCTAACTCTGCAATCTTACCTTCCGAACAAACAGCAATTTGGTGAGCATTTTGAACGGTGCTTAATCTATGAGCAATCACCAATGAAGTCCTTCCCTTCATTAAGTGATCCAGAGCCTCCTGAACCAGTCGCTCACTTACTGCATCAAGAGCACTGGTTGCCTACAGCAAAACAAGAAATACATGAAGAACTCGGCTACAATAATTGTCCTCTTCAAGTTCAGAATTGATAGATATACACAAAAGCTACCTCATCCAGTATCAAAATAGGAGCATTTTTTAGAAGGGAACGGGCGATGGCTATTCTCTGCAAATCAGAACAATTCAGTGATCCAAGGAAAACCAGCAGAAATAATGAAGATCTCAATTAAGTTTAAGGGGTTTTACATAGGTATCATAAAATTTCTGTGCATCTTTATGTATAAAAATATCAAAAAACTTATATTAATTATATTAACAAGGATGGAACCAGCCATAATTTTCAGAGGGGGCAAACATATAAGTAACTGTTGGTAAATATGTCAGGGGTCCAAGGAGGCAGCGCCCCCAAAAAAAATTTTGATTTACTATTTCTCTTTGTATTTTGTTCATCGTTCCCTAACAATAATACCTCTACACAATGTGTTTAATTATATTGGGGGCAATTGCTTAAAAACCATAGTATTTTAAAATTTTTAGGGAGTGAGTAAAATATGATGCCAAACACCGGCCCTTGCTTATATAATACCTTAGTCAGACAAGTTAATGATAGTGATATTTTTGTTTGATAAAAAGATTATGGTTTTATATAAATAAATATAAAAAATTAAGTGTTAAATATATAAATACATAAGAATTAAATGCTATGTGTGTAAATATCCCTTAAATTTATTACCTGCCTCTGTCCACCACTAAGGAGGCCTCCACGCTCACCAACTTGAGTATCATAGCCCTTGATCATATCAACAATGTCAGCCTTCCTGCACATTTTTTCGCAGTGAAAATAGAAAGGGAGTGAGTAAAATAGGATGCCAACCTGTGGGAGAGAAATTATGAAATCATGAGCATTGGCAGCTTTGGCTGCCTTTACTATGTCTTCTTTCGAGACGTCCTTGTCAGGGAGTCCATAAGCAATGTTTTCTCCAACCGATACAGAGAAAAGCACTGGTTCCTGAGGCATTATTAGAATGAGTTAGGAAATGGATATGAGACATGACTTGTTATATCAGTACAATGTGTGTGTAACTAAAGATGTGATGATGGAAAGTAACCTTCAGAGTATTAGAAATATGCAAGACTTCAAGCACAGTGAGAAAATGCAGCACTTTACATGCTTTATGTGAGCATAATGATTATGTTAGGAATACAGGAGGATCTTTGAGAGCTCATCTTGAGCTCTTCTTGCAAGAGAGAGAGGGAGAGAGGAGAGGAAAGAGAGACAGAATTTAGGAGGAGAAAATTACCTAAAGCTTTATTAATTTTCCCCAAACTTTACATCACATAAGCATCCTTTTTATAGGAATTTACAATGGTATGATAACATATAGGAATAACCTAACTAAAATTAAACCAACACCTCACAGATTAGGTAATTCAGTTTGGCACAAACATCGAGTTAGATCGCCGAATTTTCAGAGGCTGGGCTGAAAGATAAAGAAACTAAAATGATTTTACTTGGAAGCCGCAGTGAGCGTTAGCATAACATGTGGGACCTGGAGGAGAAGCATATGCAATAGAAAAATTGATCTGGGATGAACACGCTCAATTTTGAAACCTGGGGCATAGAGGCTTCCAATCATATATGAATGATTTGAAATTTGCAAATAACTTTTATAAAGCCATGATCAAAGGAACACCCTATTTTGCCAGCCAATTTGTGAACTCGTACTGTAAGGTCAATTACAATTAGAGAGATTCCTCATCTTACCAGAAAATTTAGAGAGAGACCAATAATGAAGCAACAGGATAAGCAAGTCTTGGAAATTTAATCCAGATTTTTATTGCATCCTTGTAATCCTTCAATTTGCGTGCCCATCAATGTAGCAGAGAAGTGGGATATTCCTGTTGTTTGAATGAGATACATTACCACATGTAATAGGGATGTGAGACCCTTTTGGATCAACCTCCTAAAATAATGGAAGACCAACTCCCTCTGATTTTGGGTGAATCAATCCACACAACCTCGAGCACTTCTTAAAAATAAAAACCCTTTTAATCTCTTCCATAAATACTCATATCATAGTGAAAATTATAATGCCTTAAGTCGAAGCACTCAAATGCAACAAGTGTCAACCATCCATGAGTGTCATCGGCCCATGATGGATTAGGTGCTTCTTTGACTACTAAACTACATGATGAGTTTCCATGGGTGTCATAGGCCCATGATGGATTTGATACTTCTTTGAAACTAAGTAATTTTATTATCTGTCTCTTTACTTAAGTGAAGAAAAAAAATGATGAATGATGCAGCATAGTAAAAGTACTCATTGGAACCATAGCACACAGCATATGGTGCAGGACATGCCATTAAAATGGCACTAAAATCACATAAAAATGAAGAATATATATTAATAATTCAAGAGTTAACTATATGACAAAAAATTAGATGTAGTAAATCCTAAATAGAAAAATAATAATAATGCAAATTCACAAATATATAGGAAAAAGTAGAGATCTAATTCTCAATCATCCGTATCATCTTCATATTTATCATTATCACTAGCAAAATAAACATCATCATCACCATATTCATCCTAGCGCAAAGTAAAAACAAATTTATTTTCTTTCACCTTTTCTTTCCAATGGAAGCATCATCCAATTTCTCTAACAATCATTTGTTGGCATTATCAATATCGTTTATAGAAATTAGGTCCTAGTGTCGTGATAGTTGCAGTGTTGGATCAAAGCTCTATTATATTTCACAGACACTAAATTCTTGAAGTGATCATTCTCCAAATTGTTTCTTCTTTTGCTATGGAGCTACAACAAAGTGAATTAATATTATTCTATTAGAAATTCAAATCTACTCAAATAGCAGAAAAATAATTATTTATTTCATGAGGGGGTAAACTTTAAAACGTTTCTCCAATTTAATTCCTCAACTAAACAAAATTCACCCAAAACGGTCCCTTTGGGACTAACTTGGGATCAATTTATACACAATTACAACATTATGGATCATCATAGATCAATTTTATATAGTCAAGGGATTAAATTAGAGAAATGTGATATACTAGGAGCAAATTGGCTAGTCGTGAATAATTTGAGAACCATTTTAGAAATTTATGAATTTATGCAGTATTTATGATTAGAAATGCAATACATTTTTAATTATGTTAATGCATTGCCATGTGAGGCTAAGAACTTTAATAAAAAAATTAAATAGAGCATATGATCCAAAAGTTGGCCATTAACCATACACCCTATGCTATGAGATTCTCATGGACGATACAATCTATGGTTATTGATAAGGATCCTTAAATTAGGTTGGGTGAATTCAATTCTTTAAGTGAATCATAGCTCACAATAGCCCAGGATGATAGAATCATGGGATATTAATCGGATTCATCATCATTCCCCTCACCATCAGCTTTAAGCTAATAATAGTAAATTTTTCCTTCACCAAAATTTGAATTGTTGCTACCATCTGCTAGGTATTTAGAGCCTACTAAACGAAAACTCTTTCTCATGTCCAAGAGGTGTAAATAATCACAAGGTTTGCACCTATGAAAAACCTCGAACCAGATCATGAAATCCTCGTAAAATGAGCAAAAAAACTCTAGATAGTAGCTTATTTGGCATCCAATCTACCTTAAAAAAAATTAACCCAGAATCACTCATGTAATGAGCTTGGTGGGAATTTTCAAAATCTACATCCATTAACATAGGGATGCAGTTAGATATCAATTCAAAAAAATTTTGGATAGTGATTTTCCTTTCTTAATTTGTTTTTTTTTTTTATAGGATGGGTATAGACATAAGCCAAATTCTTACAAGCCCTATCCCAAAAATGAGACAAAGGAAAGCAATCGGCATTCCCCTCTCCCTACGTTAGGTTAATAGCCCAAGCAAAAGCTGTTAGCACAGATTGGTCATTGCATAATGACAAGCACACAAGTTGTACAGTTACCATGTCAAGGCGGATAGATTTAAGAAGGTAGACGTCAACCATTTGAGCAAATGGTAGCCTGCTTGTGAATGCAGGTTTCGGCAGGACCTTGTGAACATAAATTGTTGAGGATGTAAGCTCCCTAAAGACTGAATTAGATGGAACAGGATTTAATAATGGCTCATAAATTGTACCAAGAACATAAACTTGGCTTTGAATTTTGCAAAAATGTAGAAAAAGACGTTACTACATGTCTTTTGTTTAAAAGTGCAAAAATGCTTATTTTGAACATCTAAGATCGTTAAGCTATGAGACTCCTAAGCTAGTTAAAGATATACTTGATAGGTAAACAATTGGGTCAGGATATCCTGACCCAATTTTGCATCAGGAAGCGCCTCATCAATTGACAAATTGAATGAAATACATTATCCGATTGTGTGAAAATCTATGACGTGTGGCATGGACTATCTAACAAAAATAGTGTATCCTAATTTTTTCTTATTTTGATGTAGATTTTATAGCAAATATTTTCATAAATTTATATTTTGTCTGAAAAATTACTACATGTATTGATTTAATTTTTATTTCATCTTTTTTAACAATCATTTTGATGCTTACATGTCAATAACTTATTTTTTTATGTTTTATCATAGATTTTAGAGCATATATCTTTCTTATTCTTGTATTGTATTTAAATCAAAATCATATGGTTTCACGTCATTTAAATTGATATAAATACTGTGTGCCAACTTTTTAAATCATCTTTACAATAATTGAGTTAGGATATCCTGACCTAAGATTTTTCATTAGGATTGCAATTTTTTTCTGATGTTTTCTGCAAAGAGGGAGAGAGAGAGAGTAGAGACAAATTTTATCAAGCTAGAAATCTGCTGCTTTATCTAGGTTTTCCTCCTGGAAAAATATATTTTGTATTTTGAATTAAAAGATATAGTACTTGTTACATGCAGAGAATGAAACTACCTGATTGACAACCGATACAGCTCGAGCCCATTCCCTTTTATCAAATGTCCGAACATCTTCCCCTGCCACTGTTATTCGACCTTTGGTTGGCTGCAAATACAATTTAATACATCTTTTCTTTTTCTGCCTTAAATGATGTTTTGAATTGGCAATTACCTCATAAAAACGAGCCAAAAGTTGTACAATAGTACTTTTCCCAGATCCACTAGGGCCAACAAGAGCTGTTACTTCTCCACATTTTATTGTGAGATTTAGGCCATTCAGAACTTCCACATCCGCTCGCAAAGGATAAGAAAAATATACATCTGTTCATCACAACAATGAATTATCAGTTAACAAAAATGAAGCAAATTGAGAAATAATTTGATATTATAGTTGTCAAGGAAATGCAGGATCTCTGATTGTTCAAACACTCTTTTGACAATATTATTGACGCTACACAAGACTGTGGCATTAAAGAAATCTGGACTAGTTTCACAATTAGTGGCTCCTGTTGGAAGGTTGAATTTGCATGCGCTTATCATTCTTGCAAATTTTTAGTCATAATTTCTCAAGAGGCTTCAGGGGATGCTAAAACCTATGAAAATATCCTAGCAATCTTGGCAATGGAGAGAGTAGGAAGCATTCATGTTATGAAACCAAATTAATAATACCATGGTCGTAGCTCTGTCCACTTTTGATATAGTTTGTACACAAAACTTTAAATTAACTTTAGATCCTATTTTAGAATCAATGCTTTACCAAGTTGATAGCCTAAGCCTACTGATTGAGAGTGACCCCCCACATAGTCACAGGGATACATAATCAATGATCTAAGCCAACCTATGGATTTTGCCTGTGATGATCATCCTATTATTGGGGTCATTGTATATACAAACTCTCTTTATTGGCTTTGATGTTAAGGGCTAGTGAATAAAAAGCTCAGATTTTATATACCAAGAAGAGAGAAAAATCAATAAAATATATCATCACACTCTAAAATTTACTAGACTTTCATGTTAGGCATTTTTTTTATGATCATTAAGTTTGTTTATCCGCTAAATATTGGCCTTGTCGGTATACTTTATTTGTAGTTCTATTTTTTCTTTTAGCAATGTTATGCATTTACTTTGTATTATACTCTTTTCATTTATTGATATATATATGCCCCTTGAATGCATATGTAACCGAATCAAAATTTTGCCATTATCCTATTGCTATAGGACCATATGATTTTGAGGGAAGTTTGATAATCATATAAACTCTCTTTGTGTTCAAATGTAAGAAATAGTACATCAAAAAATCTATGAAATACATCTAAAAGAACTTTCAGACTCAAATTTTGATCAAGGATTCATGTTCCCAATAATTACTGAAATATTGTAGTTGAAGCATAATATGACCCATACGAAATATTGCTGATCTCTATGTATTAGCAATTGTAAGAATAATAAAATCTTGAATCATTAAATAAGCTTGAAATTTTATTATGATCGTCAGCCAAAAACATTTAACTGAACCCTTTACATTATTGCATAGCACATCAAACAGTATGATCAGAAGGCAGCAGAACTAGACCAAGTAGAAATTAATATGGTCTTACTTAATTTATAAAAGAGCTAACCACTTCTTATGCCAAAGATAACTGAAAGATAAGATGGATTTCCAAAAAATATATAGAAAATACCTTCAAGACAAATGTCACCAGACCAAGCTAGACTGCACCCGTTAGTAACCGATCTCAGATCATACATATAATGTTTATTTTGGGCATTGATTTTAGAAGAATAGTCATCTTTATAAATAAACCAAGGCCTGTCATCTTTCAGATCTTCTAATTTAAGTTCCTTCTCTAAACCATAAGCCAGCGGCTCATCAACTTCTGCCGTAGATAGAACAGAATTAATCCGCTCAATGGCAGCGAAGGTTCCACGAAGATGACCTAATGTGTTAACAGCCCCTTGAACCTGACACAAACATGATATCAAAAAAAAAAAATAACGTTCCTTTAAAGTCTCTTACATAGGAACTTTTATTACGTCCTCTGACCGGACGTAGATCTACGTTCGGTCAGAGGATTGTTACTCGGTTTTTGCTCGGTATTTGGTCGGTATTGTTAGGTATTGTTTGGTAATAATGAGGAATACAGCTCTATGAAGACCAATACCGAGTTAACCGAGCAATACCGAGTAATACCAAAAAATACCGAATTTTTTCTAGAAAAAACTCGGTATTTTTTTGTATTACTCGGTATTGCTCGGTATAACTCGGTATTGGTCTTCACATAATGATATTTTCTCGTTATTGTGGGTATTGCTCGGTATTTCTCGTTTTGTGCGTGCGATCTTAGTGCCGGCCGAACGTAGCTCTACGTACGTTCACCGGATGTAATAAAAGCTCACAGCAAATGTTAACTCTTATTTTCAAAAGTCTTAGGCCTACTATTAGGAGTGTATAATAACTCACAGCAAATGTTAACGTAAATGTGTAGCCAATGAAGGATGTCATGGTACCAACAGACAACTCACCCTGCAAAAACATCACAAAAAATAGGAAGAATAAAAAAAATGTATCTTGAATTGGTACTGCATAAAGTATGTGCATTTTACTCAATATATATTTCTATAAATCAACCATGTTGCTGATAAAGAAACATAGCAGAGGGCTCATATGTAACAAGCCATGCTTCTTTAACTGACAGTAAAGTTCCTTGGGATCAAGAAAAATATTGGAGCTATTTTTAGTTGGAAAATGGAGGTCCTTACCGTTTTTACTTTGCTTCCACCAAGACAATAAAGCGCCATAAGGGAAATATAAACTACCATCCGAGTTAATGATTCATTTGCTGACTTCAAAGCGCCAAGTTTTAAGCCACTATTCTCGTAAGCAAGTAACTGCATAGATTTATAACATGAATAAAAAAAAAAGACTCTTCAGATGTTAATCACAAAAAATGTTAAAACCGAGTTAAAAATCAAAATTTGGATACCTATCTGCAAAAAAAAAATGCATGGATTGAGGAAATGCTGACTTGGAATTTCAATGTGTTGATCTCTATAATAGCAAAATGGAACTTTTCTACCTTCCATTTGATTTCAGCGAAACAACTTTTTTTTTTTTTGCTTGCTTAGTAGATATTGATAGAAAACCTGACCAGACTAATTCTCCCAATAATTTAAAGACGGCTAGGACCTCGTCCTATGATTATTGGTAGAAGGTTGAATTTGAAGGCATTCCTTCTTATTATTCTTCTTGCAAAATCTTTAGGCATAACTACTATGAATATTTCAAGTCTCATTCATAACATAGGAAACCAAAGTTCCAATCAATGGGCACATGAAAACGATTAGATCCTACCTTAAAACATGATGAGTCTAAATCCTACTATTTCAGATCAAATTTGCACTCATAATTATAAACTAACTTTAAAACTTCTCACCTTCCTATGAAATCAGAGCCTTGTGCCTACCACTACTAAACCCAAGGATATGGTCAGCATATATTCAAACATGAAAATTGATCCAAATAATCATATTATATTAGACCCTCGTCTTCTTCCTATTATTGAAAAGATGATGATCATAATTTATAGGAGGCTTTGAATAACAACAGCAAATCAAAATAAACCGCTCATGGGCAATCCAGCTAAGAAAGTAAAAGAACTCTCCTATGAATATTCAGCTAAAATAATAAAGTTAAATTTCTGCTTCCACAATCCAATCAAAAAGCACTTCATGGATTATAATGTCGCTTACCAAACAAATAAACGAAATCAAATAAATGAAATCGTACCAAGTTTCCAAACATCGACATTTGCCTTCTCTCACCAGCAAACGACCTGACCTACAAGTGACAAAATAACGATTTCGTGATAAATTTGAAATAAATAATACAGTTAAGGGCAAACCATTAATTGGTCACAATGCATAGACAGCATCAAAAGCATGTGCTAACTCACAGTACGGATTGCTGAAAACGTTTCAGTTGCACAGCCAGAAATACTTGCTTCAATCATTCCATGGGATTGGAAGACAGGCAGGGTTGACCTCTTAAATATAGCTAGAAAATCAATAAATTCAATTACAATGGAGATTCAATAGAAAGGACAAACTTACAATAAAATATATAAGATAATTCCATAAAAGATGGAAACCAATCATATGCAATTATCAAACTTATTTTCTCATTAATGCCTAATTGCCTATAACACTACTCTAATTTTGGGATATTCATATACTAAAGAGCAAATAATAAAAAAGAAGAAAGGTTTTCTGGAAAGAGAGGACTAAAACAGCATAGTAAACTACAAGCGTTAATGTTTGGGATAAGATACTTCAGCTCTAGTACTAATGATATACCGTACAAGTCATTATGCATCCCATTCTTTGATAACTATTTCTAAATATATATATGTATGGTAATTGTCCATCTAAAAAATCCTATTTCGTTTTTATAGTCAAATTGACTGGGGCATAACTTATGTCAATGCCATAATAATCCAATGCATTCACACAAACTATCTTTAAAGAACTCCAAAATCTCGGCCTTAAAGAGACAAACTAATAGAAACACCTTAAATCTTCTGCCATAACAAGAAGAGCTATAGATTCATGATGCCATGGAGAGAGAGAGAGATCATTCCTCTCCTTTATTGATAATTGCATCATGCTTTAAAAGAAGATCACTATAGGAAAATGCGTTGTTACCGGCAGACAAAATCCGCCGGTAACAATATAAATCCAACGGAATATGTGCTTTCCGGCGTATTTCTGGCGCAAAATGATCAGACGGCAATTAACGCGTCGGAAAATCTAAACCAGCGAACTATTTTTGTTAGAAACTGTTACGGTGAAAAATTAGAGGAAAATGATGCCGGTAATAACTGGCGAAAATTACGCCGGAAACTTTTTGAATTCAGGCGCGGTTATTCAAAGGCAGATATTCCACCGGTAAAATATCGGTGAATTTTTCATCAGTTTTGACGCCGCATTTTCCGGCGTATACCCGTCCACCGGAAAATCCGACGGTAATGACGGATTTTCCTGTAGTGGATTGAATGATATCCTTAGAATTATGCCATGAGAGCAATACCGCCATTCATATCACTTTGACACAAATTATATAATGTAAGCATTTGCACAAAGATGAGATAAACCATTACCTACTAGAATAGACACAGACATCATCAGCAGCCCCAGGACAGGAGCAAGATCTATTGAGAGTGAGAATAGTATACATATTGTACCAAAAATCTGCATGGGTGGACAAAGTGCCAATTATGACGATGAAAACAAATAAAGATGGAGACACAAAAATTAACTTTCTTTCCGTTTCATTTAAATGTGTGATATAGTGAATGCATATGGGAGTGTGTGCGTGTGCATGTGTTTGTGTGGCGGGGGTTGTTGAGGAGAGGATGGTCTGAGGAAAAGAAGAGCATGCTAACTTAATAAGAAAGAAATGTAGGAGACAAGAATACAATGGATCTCACTCTTATGAACTAAACCTGCAATTGTCAAACTGTTGGCAACACATCAAGCTCACATGTTCAATGATATAAATTAGCTTGCCTCAGAGAATGCCCGAAGTCCTCGGTCCCTTGATATGTTTTCACTAACAACTTCTTTTAGAGAACCCAAGTCAGATGTCAACAACCCTGTCAATTCACCAACCTGTCCAACATTACAAAAATACAAATGATGCAATAAGCTACAATCAACTTGTGGAATAACATTATGCATATTGTCTAAAATCAATATGAATAGCTATATCTAACTTTAAGACAAAATGAACTGCCGCAAGCATATGTTGGCAAAGTCGTTAGATATCACACATGTATGGACTACAAGATACAGTTTATCCTTTAACATGAGCATAAAGTCCTTCAAAGTTGATTTAGTTTCTGCATGAATCAAGGAAACAATTGCCAAACAGATATAAAACCCATGTTGATAAATAAACTACTAAAAAACGCAGAAAAAAAGTTTCTAAGACAGGTTTCAATGTACCTAAAACACTTTCATGTGTTTTTCTTGTGACTCCAAATCTTTGTTCTTTGTTGACATGTTTTTCGTGTCGACTCAGTTCGAGTCGATTCAAGCCCGATTTGGCTCGATCGCGCTCGATTGGCCATCGAGCGTCAATTAATCTAAATCGGACCCTAATTCGATGAAATTAAATTTAATATCTTCATATTAAAGTCAATTTGATTGAATCAACCCATCATCGGTCGAACTCGTCATCATCATAGGTCTTATCCTAACTATTTTGTATAGAATAACAATGAACCTGGCATTCGAAAAAAGAATTATTGAGTTAGAACAGTTCAGCAAGTATGCTTAAATATCCAAATCAATTGTAGTGCATCATTTTAGAAATCAGAAGTCACACAAATAATCATTGGAGTAACCTATTAAACATAACTTCTAAAGAAGCGACAAGAAAAATAGGCAACACATAACTTCAGTGATGGACATTATTTCAAAAGATTAGTTCCACTCAGAATCAGGAACTTATATACAAAATATATGCTGTATAAAAAAAAAACCAGTTCTAAAAAAAGTGGCTTAAGTTTTCCATCAGATCAGAACCAAAAATTGAGGAAACCAAGGTTGAACAAAGAAAAACTTAATCATACCTTATACTGGTCGAAAAACTCCACCTGAAAGAGAAGGGAAACGGAGAAAACATATGAATAAAAAGAAAACTGTGCTAAGAAAAAATTAGAAATAATGCAAAAGAAAGAAAAAAGAAGTTTAACTACAGAACTAGATTCTTAACATAACCTTGCTGCTCAGAAAAATTTATACATACAAATACTATGTCAATTTACATTTACTTGAATTAAATTTCATGATATCCTTCATGCTTAATTTTCCATTATAAACTGAGCTAATGTCGTTACTCTTTGTTCTCAATTATATCTATCTATCTATCTATATATATATATATATATATATATATATATATATATATATATATATATATATATATAACCTAAGAAATAAGAACCTTTGGAAAGCTCCCTTGAAGCAGCATTTTTGGAATATATTGATTATTAAATAATCTATGCCATATTTCTGTCTCACTTAATGTTTCACACATGGAGGAAGAAATAAAAAGGGTTTCTCTTCTCTAGATGGCTGTTTCCTATTTTTTCCAGAAAATTAGTATCTCCTCATATATATATACCTGAGTAACGTCCCGGCCCACTTTTGGACTTGTCAATCAACATCTTTAAAAAAAGTATAAATATAGCTTTCGATGAAAAAAGATAGATACAAATATCAATTTAAGAGCTGGAGAAAGATATATATATATATATATATATATGGACACAAATTTTCACTGAAAATAGTTCAAGTACGAAACAACTACAAAAATATGAGTTTGCAAGCAAATATATTGCAGCAATGTTGACTACATCTACCTTTTGGATCAGCATCCTTTTAAAGATTTGACCCCGAAGGCTTGCCATCACCTTTTCCCACATAATTGTCATGTTTATAACAAATACAACAGTAAAAATTGGTTCCAAAATATACAAAGTAGCAATTCTAGAGACAAGTTTCCAAAAGGTCCCTGTTCCTCGCCCTATGAGCACTTCATAGAACTTTCCTGCAAAAATTCGACACATAAACAAGTCTCAAATGAAGACATATGGCCTGTAATAGACCTAGTTAATAAAATTCTATGAACGATAACTGAAAAATGAAAAGAGTTAATATATATGATGTTAAAACATATAAAAAAGGACTAAAACATTAACATGCCCAGAAAAGAAATTAGAACATAAGAATGCCATAAACATTTTAGTTGTTGCTATGCATTTCAGTATGACAGAAGCACCAAGCTGCTCTACCTTTCTGCTGACAAGCACATATGGCGGAGATAATATTCAGAAATTTTAAAGTAAGCAGACACAAGGAAAAGACCTCTTGATCTTTCTTTGTTTAAGTGTTTCATTTTTTTATCATACCCATTTCGAATCATGGTAAAGTTTAACAAGTGCATTTACCACTTGAAATTGAATTAACAACTTACCATTTCTTGAATATGTTATCCAACTTAGAACTCAAGGGCAGAACAGAAACAAAGCCCTACTGTAAACATGACAGAAATGGAAGTTCAAAAATAAATGGAACAGCAAATTATAATTTAAACAAATGATTAAAAAAAATAAAAATAAATAAATGGAACAACATTGTCGTTACTTTCAGTGTCTCGTTTTACAATATATCAACAGCTTTCCCCACAATACAAACATGGCAATTTGACATTAAAAAGAATATATTTGAGCATGTTGCTCCTAGCCTCCTACTAATCCAGGGTCTTGGGAAGGTGTAATGGATAGAATCAAAATTTAACGTGAAGTTCTCTGTATTGTAAGAAAGATTCTATCCTGAAACCTCTATCTATAATGAACATACACACCCAGTGAAAGAACTTACTATGTTGGTGGTAACAAAAGACTCTTATTCTAAGCTCAATCAAATTAAATATATATATATATATCATGATAAAAACTCAAGCTTAATCCAGCAAACTTTTCAAAGCTGTCAAGACTAGGAATTTCAGATTAAAAAAAGTCCAGTTTTCAATGGATTCGTATGATGGAAGTAGGAGAACGTGAGCATTCTCATGAGCTGGCAGAGGCATTCTTACTCTAAAAAGTAGTTTTACAACTTAATTTGCTTAAATTCCTGTAACAATTTACTGAATAAACTTTAATACGATTTTAGATCACTTAATGATGACACATGCACCAATTTCCTGAAAGCAAATTGTAGGTGACAGCAACATTTTTCCAGCATGACTTGCCAGAGAACCTACAAAGGCAGATAACCTACAAAGGCATTTATCATACTTATTAGTGTTATACTTGACTCAGTATGGTGCACTAGAATATTCATTAATTGATCAGGATTGGATCATAGGCATCATAGCATGCTTATCAATAAAGAATAGCGAACCTAAGTGCAAAAATCCTATGTACTCGCATTGCACACTATTTTACAAATAACAAGAAATACTATAAAATAATGAATCATTAAAAATTTAATAATATAAGAAAAAATACTTATTATTGCTTTAACATATTAAATATGCGCACAAAGAGCCCATCAAAAATTACTAGCATCATATAAAATGCTCAATATTATCATAGGAGTTCATGACATTATCCAATTCATGTGAGAACCAATAATTTTTGGGAATAGAGAGGTGAAGCAATATATGTTGGAAATAGTTTCAATCAACTTGAGACAAAGAGGCCTATTATTAATTATTAACCTGAAGAAACTAACCGAAATCATATCAATCTAACATTAAACAGTCTTGATCCACAACTTAACCTTTAGACGTCATCCTTCTATAGGTACATGCATTCAAGAGTTTAGTTTTAATAGTAAATGGCAAGTATACACCAAAAAGATAAATTATGAAAAAAGTTTTGAGGGGAAAGGAAAGTAATGGATGAATAAATATCAGACCATTTATGATTATGCTAAATTCAAAGAATGGGAGAGGAAAAAAAGCTTGATTTTATTGCATAAAGCTCTCCCAATTTATAGATCTATACAAGATATCTTAATAAGGAAATAAATAATTACATAATATTGCATCATTGTACTAGTATAATCCTAAATCAGCCACCAAAATATGGAAGGAAATTGATGTGATCCAGTTGAGCCTCCCACGGATCCCCATGCTGGCCATGGGATCAATAGGGAAGGGATGCATGTGATGGCTGGGATGATATTTGACACTCCCCTTCAAGCTGAAGAATACATATCTGTTATTTACAGCTTAATAATCAGTCCCAAATAGACAGAATTATCAAGTCCCTTGGTAAGAATATCTGCAAGCTGATCTTTTGATGAGACATGGTAAATATGGATAAGTCCATTGTCCAATTTCTCCTTTATGAAATGTTCATTCACTTCTATGTGCTTGGTCCTAGGAAATATTTCAATTTTCAATCTACCAAGTCCTTTGATCTAAAATTTTTTACAAGACATTTCTTTAGAATCACTTTCTCATTTTCATCATTCCTAGTCAAGAGATATCATCTATATAAACTAACAAAATTGTGACTCCTACGTTTGAGTGTTTGAAGAATAGTGTGCGGTCCCTTTGGCTCTGTTGATATACATTGAGTAGCATGATCTTTGAGAATCTTTCAAACCAAACTCTAGGTGACTCCTTTAGCCCATATCATCATTTAAAATTGTGCAACGAGAGACACGTTTCAGTGCAATTCGATCTTGTAACGTGTTAAGGCAGACGCTTCGAACCTGAATCGTGATGCATACGCCTCAAAT
The DNA here is from genome assembly GCA_022539455.1 of Dendrobium nobile. Classification (NCBI taxonomy): domain Eukaryota; kingdom Viridiplantae; phylum Streptophyta; class Magnoliopsida; order Asparagales; family Orchidaceae; genus Dendrobium; species Dendrobium nobile. The sequence continues at coordinate 35,677,350 of CM039730.1, forward strand.
ATACAAAGGCGCGTCTCGCCTCATAGAACTGAGGCATTCGCCTTGAAATAAAACATAAATAAAGTTATTAAAACCTTAAACTAATATCGAGTATCCCATTTCATTCCTATTGTTCGACTTCATCTGTTTCACCGCCCGTAAGGTAGAGTTTTGAGCGAGTCGCTAAAAGCTTCTTCGCCTTTAACGACATTCCATGGTCGATCGGAAGTCAAGATAGGTCGACGACGAGTCCTTTTGGATCGAAAGTTAGGAATGTTTGACATCGTTCTTCCTGTTGGATTGGAAATTACGAAGACGGGAGTTTATTCGCTACAACAATAGGCATTCTTCTCCCCATAAATATGCTTGATCGATCTAGTAGGTAGGTCCTTCGCCTCCTATTTGTATGATCGACTCATATGCTACTATTTGACTTGCATTGACAAAACTTATTCTTACAAATTAAATGATTAAAGAAATATTAACATTTAACAATTAATAAAACTTGTTCTTACAGACTCGTATACTCAACTCAAATTGTTGTTCAACATGCATTAACATGTTTATTTTTATTCTAAATTAGCAAATTAAGTTTAATTTTATTCTGAAATAGCAAATTATATTCATGAAATGAGTCCAAACGAATTAAAATAGAGTGCAAAACATTGAATTAAAATTTTGAAAAGAGAGCAGATTTTTCTTGAAGTTAGATGAGACAGACATTTAACACGACAAACAAGAGAATAATTTAAGAGGAAATAAATAAATAAATAAATAAAGTTGAGGTTTATGTTTGAAAATATTACGAACACTAAGAGAAGTTATGCTTGAATGTCGCTTTTGATTTTTTTAATGGAATATGTTTAGCTCCTCTATAAATTTTATGATATTTTTAATGTAAATTATGACAAATCAGAACAAGAAACCAAAGGAAGATATAACCATATAAGTTGTACCTCTGCATAAATTAGTAGTATATTTCAATACTATGTTAATTCCATCATTACAAAGCACAAACTCAATGCATTTAAACAAATGATCAAACATGAGAACAAGGACCCATAAAGTGTATCTAGATATAGCAATTTGTCTACAATGTTCCTCCCACCATGACCAATCTGATGACTTATGAGTTGTTACGCCATTACTATTTATTTTCTTAATTAAATGCAAATGAACAGGAAATTAGGAAAGATAAAATTTTGAGTTGAACTATATTTTATGTTGTTTTAATATTGTGATATTTGGATTTCAATTCAATTTCAAATAGTTTATTACTTGTGATTTTATATCTTGTGTATTCTTGTGTTTCATATATATGACAATTTATTTCTTATGTCAACTTTTAATAAATCATTAGATTATTATTCAAAAAAATTCTCATTTTGACTTGGCGCAATTTTCTAATTTTGAGGCTTGCGCCTCGCCTTACAAACAAAAAAATGCCTCAAAACCCAATTGGTGAATTTTAAACATTGACCCATATAGAGCATTTTTTTAACCTACACGCTTTGTCAACCCTGAAATTCCACTTGAATCTTGGTAGAATCTCCATAAATATTTCTTCCTTCAAATCCCCATCTTGGAATGCATTTTGACATCCACATGTTCCAAATGCTAGTTATAATTAACTACTAGAGAGAGCAGGATCCCAATGGCATTCATCTTGGCCACAGGTGCAAAAGTTTTCTTATAGTCAATGTCGTATGTCTAAATGTACCCTTTCGTTATTAATCGAGTCTTGTGCCTTTCTAGTATACTATTGCTTTATATTTAATAGTAAATACTCATTTGCAGCCGATTGATCTTTTTCCTACTGGTAGATCGATGATCTCTCAGGTATTATTCTTCTCTAGTGCCTGCATTTCATCTTTCATGTACTTTTTCAATTCTCATTAGGTAAGGCTTCAAAAATAATGTTAGGAATATGAATATCATTTAATGTAACCAAAAAAAATTTTTGTGTAAAGGTGAGAAATTATGGAAGGATATAAAATTAGTTATAGGGCACACTGGAGGTTTTTTAAGTGAACTCATTTTTACCTCAATTTCAAGCGACGGTTTAGATTCTTGGATATGCTCTAGAGACTATAGCATAGTTTGGATTTGTATGTCTGGAATATATCTTTCCAAACTTCATGTTATCCAAAATAGCTTAGTCCTTAGTTTCCGTGGCTTTGGTTTCAGGTTTGGTTGGATCAATTTGAGGAGAAACTGGAGGGTCAAGGGGGCAGGCTCACTTTCCTCATCTTCCTCAGTTTCAATCTCCCCTTAAAGATGAGGATTGGTGAAATAGAATTTTTGTTCCTCAAAAGTGGTGTCAACTGATACAAGGATTTTTTTGGTGGATGGGTGATAACACTTATGACCTCTCTGGGTGGTTGAATATACAACAAAGATACACTTAAGTGCTCTTAGATCTAATTTATCTCTATTCTGGCTATGAATGAGAACATAGGTAGTGCACCCAAAAATTTTAGTTGTAAGGTTGTTATGGGTTCGAACTTTAGGATAGAAAGAGGACAATATATTCATTGGTGTTTTTACTCCCAATGTTTTGGAAGGTAGTTGATCTATGAGATAAGTGGCAGTCAGAAGGGCTTCCCCCAGTCAGATTTGGGTACATTGTGGTGGAATAGAATTGAGCGGATAGAGGCAAGAAGGTGGCAATTTTTTTTTCAACTCTATTTTGTTGTGGGGTGTGAATGCAGAAAGATTCGTGAATGATACATTCCTTTTGAAAGTAAGAGAATATGGGTTGGTTAAAGTAATATTTAGCATTGTCTGAACATTTTTTTTTAACTCCAGATTAGTTCTGAATTATGTTGTTAACAATGGGTAGGATAGTGTTAATATCAAATTTGTTATTAAAAAGAAATATCCAAGAGACTCGAGTGTAGTCGTCAATGAATGATAAAAATCATCGAACTCTTGAGATGTTAGGAATTTTTTAAGGTTATCACTATGAATAAGGTAAAAGGGAGTATGACATCTCTCATGTTTTTTGGAAAAAAACTCATTTATTCTTGGCTAACTCATAGGTTTCACAATGAATGGATTCAATTTTCAACTCATAAAAAAAATTTTTATACATATTTTTTTACAAAAGATGTATGTTTAAATCTAAAATGATAAAGTTAAATAGTAAATTTTTTATTAGATAGGTATAACATATAATAGTTATCATTGATAATAGTAGATTGATTCATCTCTTCCAGGTAGTACAGTCCATCTTTCTCCTCAACAAGTCCAATCTTTTTCCCCAATCCATGGTCCTGAAATAAACAACAAATAGGATTAAATAGGACTTGGCACTTATGGTCATTGGTTAGTTTTTGTATGTAGATTAAGTTTGTAGATAATTGAGGTATGTGGAGCAAATATTTTAGAGTGAGATAGTGAGATGAGGGTATGTCTCCTTGGCCTACTGCTATGATAAGAGAACCATTAGAAGTGATGATTTTATAATCACTCAAGGAGTGTAATTGATGAAGTGGGTAGTGGAGTGTATCATGTGATTTGTGACTCTTGAGTCAATGATCCATACATCTTTCAAATGCTTTCTAGAGACACTTAATTTGATGGATATATAAAACTTATCTGAAAGTGCAAAAGAAGAAGATGCGGGTGATTTTTCAAGGGATATTAGGAGTTTTTTAGCCTTTCAATATTTTCTTTATTGAGCTCTTTGAAGTTGCACTATGTTTCTGGGATGGGCTGGGCTGACTTGTCGTAGTGTTAGTTGTGTTGTCCCTTTGTTTTGTCCACTTTTTTTATTTCACTCCTTACCTGGGGGCATTTCATGTAACTTCTTCAGCCCAGCCAAGAAACACAGTCCAACTTCATAGAGCTCAAGTAAGGAGTTACATGTAACTTCCACTAGGTCTCCTTTGTGCATCTTGAGTTCTTGCAATAGCTGCACAAAAAAGAGTCTTTATTGTCTTTAGGTTTTGTGGAATTCTTTTTTAATTTCATAGTGTCTCTTGGTTGTCACCATTGTTGAACTTTCAACAACATTTGGTTCCAACATTACCCCACATCGACTTTCCTCAGCACAAATGAGAGAAATGGTCTCATTTAGAGAAGGAGTCTCATCTTTGCTAAGGATCTGAACTCTAACCTGGTCAAAGTCTGCATTTAATCCTTCAAGACAGTCATACACTATATTTTTAAATAAAGCTTTTTAAGATAGCAACATCTTCTAGATACTTAGTCTTTATACATCTATAGTGATCAAGTTATTGCCACATGTTTTGAATTTGAGTGGCATATTCAGTCACAGTCTTGCTTCCTTGTTTGGTGCTTCCCATCTTAATCTTAATTTTAAAGACTTCAGCAGCATCCCAAATTTTTTGAGAAGGTTTGTCTGACAGCATCCGATATGTCCTTTACCGTAGATAACAACATAAAAGTATCACTAATTTTTGTAGTTCAGAAATTTCACAACCATGACATACATGTATCATTTGTGTGTTCCCTTTCTCTTTTATTATTTTTTGACGCTCTTGTCCAATAGTAAGTAATATAGTTACTTCTTTCAAAGATTGCGAGGTTACGAAGAATAATCTACAAGCCATTCAAATAGGAGCTCCTAGCTTTCAGGGCTTAAAATCCTGCTGGGTCGACTGCAAAAGTGCAAAGTAAAGGTATTACTTCGCCAAAAGGCTTAACATGCAAGTTTGTGGCCCGAGAATAATTTCTATGCTAACCAAACAGATGTATAGCATTCCTCCAATCAACTTCAAAGCTATACATGCATGCCATTACAGCCAGAACCACCAAGACTCGCAGTATATTACTAGATACTACACAGCAATCTAGCAGTCATATCAAGAATATCAGAATCAAGTCCCTTCCAACAAATCAAAATAGATTTTGAAAGCAAAAAATTGCACACATTTCTGGATTAGGCAGCACCGGATTAGTTCATGCCATACCAGAAAAGAGGGGCATCGCCAGAGTACATGTGGTGCAGCCAACGAGTGAAGCCAACGACAGGACAATCCTCAGCTTCTGCTGTGACAGGAGAGGCCATATGACGCCCCAGCTCACCGGCAGGGACGACGAGATCGGCGCCGCGGAAATGGTTTCCCCGGAGCGGCCGGTGCCGTTGTCCTCGCCGGCGGCGTGTTCGGAGGCCGGAGCAGAGACATAGGCCGCACGGACAGCTCTTCGACCATAGCAGCTCCGCTGCGGGGGTCGATGGACGCAGGGGACGATTCGGCGAGGCCGACAAAATCTCGAGGTAAGGATAAGGTTCCGGCGATGAAAGGAGAGTGGGAAAATCGCAGATTTCTGGTATTGCTGTGAAGAGTAACAAGAGCCGAGGGATGGGGAGAGCGGGAGAGGCCCCGAAGCAGCCATGGCTTTCGATTTCGAAGTTTTGGAGGTATATTCCCTCCCTTCAAGCGCGGCCTATGTGGGGTATCGTCTTCGATTGCGTTAGATGGGGGTAGAGTCATTTGGGCCGTCCGTTTTCCGCTCGGTGGTTCACGTTTTTCAGTGAAGGTGGCTCACTTCTCCGCTCACTTCTTGTGCTCGGAGAAGTGGAGCCAGAGGAGAAAGTTATTGCGTGCAAGTCAAATTAGGGAGGGATCTGCTCCTTGGGATGTGACAGAGGGGAAATTGTTCTGCGCGGAGGCGGGATGCAAGTTTGGAGGTAAATTAGGTGCAGTTTCGTTAGCGGTATCGATCAGTACCGAGCAGTATCGAGCTGCAGTACACATCAAAGGGGCGACGTGACGTATTCTGGTTGGTCTTCAAACGGCTCAGCGCCCGCACGGAATAATATATGTTGATCAAAACTCTAAGGATGGATAAGCTAATCCTGATTAAAAGTTTGGTCTTGGGGATTAAAAGACTAGGTAACTTGGTACTTAAAAATAGAACATGATCAATAATTGATGGTAGGGTAGGTTATTGGATAAGGATCCTAGTTTAAATTAGATTAGATACCAATATACCATAATTGCTAGTTGGATGTTGATATTAGCATTAAGGGGGTTATTTGTATTATCTTTTATTTTTTTGTTTTTTTTTTATTTTTTTAATTTGTATTATCTTTTTTACTCAATCATTAGTTTTCTAACTTGTCAGGGAACTTAATTGTATTTTAGATGGATTAGAATTTCAAAGGAGAGGAGCAAAAGGAATTATCCAAAATCAAAGTAGAGAAAGGAGAATTCTATAATACACATAATTGCAAGATAATTTAAGGATAATATTGTTATATTATACATAACTTTATTGGATTTTCTTAAATTTAGGGGCTAAGAGTCACCCTTATCCCTGCTCTAATTTCATTATTGATTGTGTATATATTTCTATAGCTTTCTTAAACTAAGGAGAGTGTAGCACATCTCATCTTATTCCATATAATTTTTTAAATGAGTGCCTCTTATTAACCATTTTTTTTTACCTTATTAGATAAAAAATGTTATCAATAACCCAACTATTCTTGGACCTTAGATCCAAATTTACCTTACTTGATTATAGACATTTGAGTTCATAATCATTTTAACTACTAACTAAATTTTCTTAAAGCATTTTAGATATAAATTATATTTTTTCTTATTCATAGAGTTTTTAACGTGTTTTAATATTAGAATTAAATAAATCTTAGTCCTAAATATTTTGGAACTTTTGTGAGTAGGTTTTGAGAATGGTTGATTGATCAAAATTTTTGAGTTAAAACGATGTGAATGGCATTAAGTTCTTCATAGAGATGGATGTATAAGAAGTTTATATTATAGAGTAACAAGAAAGTTGATTGCTTTGGTCAAGTTACTTTTTAATGGAAGATAAGTTATCCATTTAGGAAGTAAGGAGAAAAAAAAAGTAGAATAAAAATGTAAGGAGAAAAATAAGAGATGGCACAAGAAAAATGATTTTTCCCGCTAGCTAGTCAAAACTATATCTGATATTCGAACATGTAAAAAAGAAATATTACAAATCTATAAGTTATAAGGCTTTCTAACTCTTTCAGTATATAATATGACAATATTAGTATGTCCTGAGTTCCCTTTTGCTAATAAAAGATTGGGAGTGGGTATTTATAGGAGTTAGGCTAACTGGGTGTGGCCTTAAGGTATATGATACCATAAGTACCATGTGTGGTAGTTTTTATTTACTTATTAAAGGGAATTATGATTTCTATGTGTGATGGCAATATGTGGTTGAGTGGCATTACACCATCCTAAAGAATATTTGGGGCATCGTCATCATGCCATATGTAGAATAACCACTTTATGTCTCCTTAGATAGAGAGTGGAAAATGGCGGTTATTCTAATATTAGAATGAAAAGTAATATCTTCTAGAAATGAAGGTATGAATATGGTTAGAAAGATCAAAGAATGTTAGAGACATATCTAGGATTTTGAAACTATTCATGGCTGATAGAGTTTATTTATTGCATTTAAACATTTTAGTTAGTTAGGTTCCTTATTTTCTTTATGCCATTTAGTTGTCTATAAATGCCTCTCTCTCTCTCTCTCTCTCTCTCTCTCTCTCTCTCTCTCTCTCTCTCTCTCTCTCTCTCTCTCTCTCTCTCTCTCTCTCTCTCTCTCTCTCTCTCTCTGAGAGGGGGAGGTGCTTTTTGGTTATTTGAGAAATTAGTTTTAGATTTTCTTGAAAACAATATGTAATTCCCAATTTGAGGTGAGGTGAGGTGAAGGGTGAGGAATCATTGTCGGTCCAACACTTCATCAGGATTGAGTGTCAAAACCTATTTTCTCTTCCTTGTAGCTAGTCTTTCCCTATTATGTCAGCATTGGGATGGATTGAAGCACTTATCATTAGTTATGTGAAGCAAAACAAAATCTCATCTTGTTAATGGTTTAAATTCCAGCCACAAAAACCTAATTCTAAGTCTTCCCACCACTCCCCTTAGTTTTTCCTATATGGGTGTTGCTTCTTGGATAATTGTTTATAATAAAATAAACTCTAGAAGAAAATAGTTTGATGACAGTCTAGTTAGCCCATTTTCAATCACCATGTTGATCGAAACTCCACTTTTGCTTGTTGTTTGGGTCCTCCAATAGTTTCTTTTAGCCATAAGAAAAAAAAAGTCAAGATTTCAACCATTGCAAGTTCTCTATTCCCATTTTTTTATTTCAGTAGTAATCCTTTCTTATATATGGCCATCTACTTGTTTTCTACTTGTGGGTGATTGATTCCTAAAACAAAAAAGTATTCTTGAATCAAATCTTGGACCTATCTTGGTCACCAATGAAGCAACTTATTGGAATCAATCAATATTTCTATTGTGGAAAATTGAAAAATAAATTTAGGTGACTGCACCTTGGATAAATAATCCTTCCAACTCTAACTCGAGCTTTGCCTAATTATGGGTTGCATCTGATTGGTTGGAACCATGCTGGGGTTTCTCTTCTTTTCTTGCACATTTTAGCAAGCAAATGTTTATGCATGTTTAATTAGTTATTTATGAAGTTTGGAATTATTTATGATTACATTACTGTTGAGTTGAATTTTACTTATTGTTGAATTTAAAATTTTGTCGAAATGGCGATAGCTTAAAAAAATTCAAGATTGCATGTTTCTTTTGTTTTGATGTCAATGACTCTTAAATGATCCAACCAACTTGAGGTTATTGCATCAATGGAATTCATATGACATTAATTTGTGCAAATCAAGAGATATGCTAACATTTCATCAAAATTAAGGATTAAACAACTCAATCTCATATAGAGTTCTAGATGGATCATTCACTAGCATTGGGCTAGCATTTCAGATCTGATTAAAAGATAAAATAACAAGACTATTGATAAACATATGAATGACTAATTTGAAATATGCTAATATAGGTGTTACACTTCCATCTTGCTTTAGAAAAGAACTTTAAAAATAATCATTATGAAATAATTATTATAACTAAAACACAATAAAATCTATCTTATGGAAAAGACGAATTTCAAAATGGACTTACAATGACTTCTAAAATTTTTTATTTATTTGGGTTAAATTACGGGCTATTACATAAGGAGCATTAATACATGTGCATTTTTGTATTTATATGTGAATTAGTCTACCTAAAACTGTAAGTTAAACAATACTTTTGTGATTTGGTTTCAATTGTATTTTTATTGTGAAATAGGATGCTTAGGTGGATGAGTGGCTTTACTCTTAAAGACCGGATACGAAATGAGCATATATGTGAAAAGGTTGGAGTAGCTCCAATGGAAGATAAGATTAAAGAGAATTACCTTAGATGGTTTGGCCACATAAAAAGGCAGCCTTCCGATGACTCAATTAGGAGAGTAGATGCATTAGATGTGACTTATGCTAAGAAAGATAAAGATATAACTAAAAGTACTTGGTTAGAAAATATTAGAAATTACATTTCTTTATTAGATTTAAATGAGAATTTGACTCTTAACATGACACAATGGAGAAAAAGGATTCATGTAGATGATCCGATGTAGTGGGGCAAAAGCTTGATGTTATTATTGTTGTTGTTGTTGCATTTTTTTATTGTAAATTGAACTTTGTTACGGGGAAATGGGATTGACTTACTGAGTTGTATACTCACCATATTATTTATAACATTTTAGCTAAGGGTAAGAGTAATATGGAGTAGACCGAGTCTATTAGACAACAAGAAGTCTGATTTTAAGAAGGTACTTATAATTTTGCAGTTTAGTTTGTATTTAAATTTTGCCAAAATATTATAATATGAATTATTGTAATTTAATTATTTTGAGAAGAAATTTATGATTTGAGCACTCTATTTTTTATTAAGGATTGATGATGGGACCCATTAGGGTTATTTTTTATAGGATAATAAGTATGCACCTTAAGTATTTATATTATAAGACAGCTGATATTAGGGTTGGGGGATTTATCATGGAGTAGATTGTAGACAACCTTTATTAGGAAATCATGTGGAAACTTTATTGAGGAAGGCATGGCTAGATATATAAAAAATAGGGATTAAGTAGTTTAGTGATGTTATCTCATTCATCTGACTAATAATGATTGAATTTGATAGATCTAGATCCTTTACAAGACGGCTATTGGAATTAGAATGAATTAAAATTTATTTTAAGAACCATTAAGTTCTTTGGTTTGTCAACATTATTATAAGAATAGATGGGGAAGTCAATCATGTTAACCTACAAACTCTTAGACATATAATGCACCCCCCATTTTAAGCGAAAGATTATTCTTGACTTCTTATAGTAACATGTCAATTCTAGACTATTTTGTCTCTCTTCACGAGAGAGAGATAATTCATATTGCCCTTCACTTCTATTCATGTCAACACCATTGGATTTTCTTCACCATGACCTCTTAGCACAACCTCATTGCTTTTAGGGCACATGACATCTCCATCTTAAAAGCAAACCAATTCAATCCATTTTAGTGGCTAGCATAACCTCCTTGTCCTACTTTGCATGTCGGCTCTAGATATTGCGATCTCCACCTCCGCAGGAGGACTAATCTAGTCACATTCTTTGGCCTCTATGAACTTTTATGTCACTTTGTGTGCCACCTTAAAGTTACTTCATCTCTATCTCTCTATCTCTAGAAGAAAGATTATGCATTTAATCAATAATATTCCCCAACCATTCAGCATTGCTTCGTTCTTAGCCTTTCATGTTATATTGCCTATCCTTTTAGAGTAAAACTATCCTCACAATATATCATCGCATTGTCAAGATCAAATATGCTAGTAACATCTTAATATTAGTTGCATTATATTAAAATCTTTTTCTAAGTTTAGATAAGACATCCTATTATAAGAAATCTAATAATGGTAAAAAGTTTTTTCAGCTAGACAAGGCCATTCAAATTTTCTCTTTTTAATTTTTTTTTAATTTCATATAAAATATCTGATCTCCCATCTTTTTTTTTTTCTTTTTTTTTATTGCATGAAAAAAAAAAACTCAACTTCTTAAGCACAACAAATATAATTAATTAGATAATTTGTTATAGTAAATATTAATGCATGTTGCATAATTATTATAATTTATTGTTGGCATCCTGTAGACATGCTGTAATTGGTCGGGAAATGAACACATTCGGCTATGGATGGGGAATACAAATTAAGCCCATTAAAAGTTGGGCCTTATTACATTAGCCCAACTAATGTAATAGATAATTTGTTTTAGTAAATATTAATGCTTGTTGAGAAAGAAATTCATATATTGCATTGACAGCATATCTCAGGTATTTAATAATAATTAATCTTTCATTAGTTTATTACAATTTATAATTATTAAATAAAATATTACCATACAAAAATTTTTAAATTTGTTCCTTGCTTACTTTTCTATATATTCCTATGCAGGATAATATTTATTATTAAAATAATTTTTTAATAAAATTGCAAGTTAAATTCACTTCAATTTTTCAAGGAACTAAATCAATACCTTCATTTGAAGTTAAAAGATAATACCTTTGGGCTACAAAATTAATGATTCCAAGGGGATGTTGCTTAAGTTAAGTTTATTCATAATTAGGGTTGGGATTTACTTAAGAAAAAGCTTGTGAGCGGAACTTGAGCCATCATATTATCAAATCATTAGCTCATGAATCGACTTGACAGTTAGTTTGAATTTTATTAATAATAAATAAGTTTAAAAGTATATGAAAACTCATTGATTTGCAAGTTGGGGATGTGAAAGTAAACCACGCAGCAAAACAAACAAGAAAAATAAAATAGAATGAAAAATAAAGTACATCCGGATTTAATGTGAAAAAACTTAAAATTAGAAAAAAATAAAAAAAACTATGGAACCACAACACGCCAAGAAATCTACTATAAAAATTGAGAGAAATATTCTCTCTCACTCTCTCCTTGCTTCTCTTCTCACTTACATCATTCTCACACCACAGTTGTTTGGGATGTGAAAGTTAACCTCACAAAGAAAAAAAAAAATTTAGGCCAAGCAGGGAGACGACCCTCCCCCAATTGACTTGAGATCCGAAGCAACTGTAAAATTTGACTAATCGACACAATCAAATTCCACACTGACTAACATTACATATACATTTATTAGTATCTAAGTTTTTTCATATCAATTATATTAGTATTATTACTATTTCTCCAAGAATTCTCATTCTTTTTATTCTTTTATTATAGCTACTTGAATTACAATACTCTTTTATTTATCATAATAAATCACCAACTCAAACTCATAAAATTTAACTCAAATATATGTTGAAATTTGACTAAGGGGATGTTTAATTGCCTGAAAAATGAATGCAGTGTAAAAGAATGAAGTGTTAAAGAAATGCAATGCAAAATGTTTTTTATTTATTTATTTATTTATTATATTAATGTAAAGGGTTTAGGGTGAGGGTGGCATTACCCTTTTTTGGTTTGGTTTGAAGTTAAGTGCGTGATTACAATGTAAAGTGAATAGTGGTGGCTAGGGTGGCAGTCGGTGATGGTTGGAGGCGGCAGCTGGCAGTGGTGGCTGGAGACGGCGGCTGGCAGTGGCTGTGGTGGGTGAGCGGTAGTGGCAAGAGGTGGGGGGCGATGGCTGGCCGTTGGTGGCTGGCGGTGCCTAGCTGGCAAGCAGATGTGGCCTACAAGGGTTAGCAATGCCGTAAGTTTGAGGTGTATTTAAAAATTGACCAAGTCTGCATTTGATTTACAAATGCATCTAAAATTTGTATATAAACAATAGAAAGAATACATTAAAAGTGAAGAGCACTAATCTCAATGAAAAGATGATTTTTTTATAGCTTATACTTTGAAAAAAAAATCGTTTATAATTTATATATTTACATGCATTATCATTATCGTAGAGATGACAATTAGGTCACAACTACCTTTTTTTTTCCTTCATATTTCATTGGTCCATCAAAGAATCTGTCGTTATCGAATTATGGCATATTTACTTAAAAGCATTCAATATCCTAACCAAGGTTTTCTAACTTTTTGCGTGTACGTGTACTTAGAAATTTTTTTTCTAGCTCGATTATTGTTAGACCGAACAGTAATATCTACGAATATAATTAAATACAAAGCCCTACATTGATAGTGCCTGAAAAACAGTTAAGACAAAATGTTACCGATCTATACAATTTAGAAATAAGTCATATTTAGAGGGGAGAAGATATTATGTCTTTATCGTGAAGATGCGAACAAGTGCATCACTGCACAGTGCGCCACACTTTTCCATGCATGAGCAGTTTATTTTTTGTCCTTAGTTAGGATAGACATATTTCATCAACCATCAATTTTTATTTTTTATTTTGAAGGTTAAATACATATGGAATCTTTGATGAATATCATATTCAATATCCCGATCCGATCTGGAGGTTTGAATTCATTAGATAGAAACAAATGATACTATATACTACATGAAAATTATGTATTATCGACGGATTTTCAAGTAAAAATTTATTCATTTTTCAACGGATTTAAAAGTTTTATGGTGGATTTCCAGCTAAACTAATATTCACTGGTAAAATGAGCATTAAAAATAAAATATTCTGGTGAAAAAAAAAATTGCCTGTTTTCGACGGATTGGCTGCAAGAAAATCTGGAATAATTAAAAAAAAATAGCAAGCTAGCTAACAGCATGGCCTGCCAGCTGCATTTGCCCCCGCTGACTCGCACAAGCTGCCTGCCCGTGGCTTCCTCTCAAACACTCGCCCGCGGTCCAATCATCCCGCCCGAACGCGCCTATGCCAGCCAGCGACGCTAGTCAAGCCACCAGCTCGAACGCGTCCGCGCCTGCCAGCCTTCCTCCATGCGTCCGACACCTGATTCGAACCTTGAACCTCTTCAAAGAATTTCAATGAGTCTTCCACGTTGTTGAGCTGCAAAATTTATTATAACCTTATCTATTTTATATTTAAATAATATTAGCAGTAATAAAATTTAAAAGAAATACAAATAAAAATATTAAAATTAATAAATAAGCCATTAAGTTTATTATAAATTAAAATAAGTATATTAAATCAATATTTAATTAATTAGAAATTTAATAAGTTATTTTAATTCTTTAATCTAAATTAAGATAAAATATTAAAGTTATTATAATTAAGATAAATTATTAAATTAATAATTAATTAAAATAAGGTATGAAATTAATAATTAATTAAAATAAATTATTAATTAGTAATTAATTAAAATGAGCTATAAAATTATTAATGATTTCAATTACAACAAATTTTTTTTTTCAGAAATCATTAAAATTCTCTAAAAAATTCGCCGGAAACAAATCCGTCGGAAATCCACTGGAAAATCCGTCGGAAAAGCTGCAAAAACATGTCAAAAATATTTCATTGTAATATGTCGGAAATATGCCAAAAAATTCGTCGGTAATAGAAGATATTCCTGTAGTGATACTTGATTAGATTTTAATTACTAACTAACTATTTTTAACTCATAGAAAGAACCACTAAAAAAGTTTTAAAATCAAATACTATAAATACATTTCTCTCTGAGCGTTGCACGTACGATGCACATTCTCTTTTCTTCTACTCATTTTAATTAATTGAATTATACCTGAAGTGTTTTTCAATAGAAAGAGTGAGTCATAACATAACTCAACAAAGTAAATCATATTTCTAAATCACAGTAACACATGACCTTTGAATTGATATTCATGCATATTTCAAATTAAAAAGTCATTTTAATTAAACATTTTTAGCATATTCATTAATGTTTTTCATATATCATATTTTTTTCATTTCTATAAATAATACAACCATTACAGGAGACCCTGTCTAGAGTAGTACCAATGAATGTACTCATTTTTCATTTCATTTTTCTTTATCATAAAAATTTTCATTTATATGCACGAATACAATACGTCCACAATCAGTACCATAAGGAGGTGTGCTCTATCATTCAACTTGCACATACAAACATATATAACTTAGTCATTCATTCATAATCACTCATTAAGCTTATATAAAATATATCATGCTAATTGTCATCTGATTGGTAATGATCAATCATTTGGTATGTTAAAGATAAATCATTTACAATGCAATTAAAAGAAGCAATAAAATAAACTATTTACAATAATGATTAAATACAATTAGAATAATCAATACATACAATTGTCATAATATAGGAACATAAATATTTATCTTGAAACATATGAGTTGACAATTTACTTTGGTCACCACTCTATGTTGCCAACTTAATATCTATATAATTGTTATCTCATAGTTATACTTGAATTATTCTCCAAATTTAATATTAAATTTTACTCTCATTAAAACATTAAGAACTATTATTTATTATTATTGTACATGTAAACAAATATTAAATAACTTATAGCTTTAGATGAAAAAGATTTTATTAACTTTTAAAATAAAAAAAATTATATTTGATAAAATATACTTTCATTTCCTATACAATTTATCCTAATTCATTATTCTTCACAATTCAATTTTTTTATTTAATATAACATAAATTTAATTTATTCATTACCTAATTATTAAATATTCTTTTAAAAAAACTTATATTCTTTTACTTATCTTCTCCTCTTATAAATCTATTTATTATATTTTTCCTCAAAATCTAAGTTTTAAACTATAAACCCTTCTAATTCTATAATTAACATCTGATAAATTTTTTTAAATTAAACCTCAATTAAAATTATATACATACATATATAGAAATTTTAACCACAAAATTGCCTACCATCCATCGGTTGCTCACAATCTTTTCTAATGCTCGTGTTCTTCTCGCTGCTCGGCTACATTCTCTCGACCACCTCCTTCTTCTTTGGCTTATTCGAAGTCTCCCGCTTGCTATATGTTCAACCGGTTGTTACATTCAACTTATTAGAAAGCTAATATTTAATTCAGTTTATAAAATAAAATATTAAATAATAATTTTAATTATTATTTTTAATGTGCTATACACAAATAGTATTTAATTTGATCGTATTTGACTCATTATTATCCCAATAATATATATTAGTTAGTACGATTTAATTTTATTAAACTCATTATTTATTTGTTTTATTTATTTAAAAATGGCTCTTATTTGGCTCAAATATGAGCGAGCCAACACGAACATTGTGTTTAAAAACAATTTCAAATAAAACATTTATTGAACTGAATATGAAAATACACGTTTTTTTTTTTTTTTGGAGAAATTTGAATGTCCAAAGTATAAATTTACTCCCATAATTTGTTTGGAAAGATTATAATTTTTTATAAAATTAAATATAAAGTTGTTGTGGGAAAAATAATTTAACTCTTAGAAAAATTCAATCTTAAAATTCTAATATTAAAAATATTAAAAAATTTCTATTATCTCACAAATTTTCAAGGAAGAAATATCATTTTGCATGGCATGTGGTATGGGATTTAAGTTTTCAAAAGTTAGCACATTGTTCCATCTTAATCACGCACCTACCAGAGATCACCACTTGCATTAACTATTTCGCATAAATGTCCAATGTAGGTTGATGTAACGTCTATATTAAATGAGAGATTTCTTGGCCCGCCAATGGATACAATTGTCTTCATGATTATGATCAAATTTGGAACCTAATGATAAGATTATGGTAATAAATGTACATGCACAGGTTATGTCATGCATATGCATTGATGTTGAAAGAAAGTCTCAAATTTTCTTCCCAAAATTATATGAGCAAGTGAAGGAAATTGATCTCTAATGTAAGAGCGATTATTCTGTGCGGATATCGAATGAGAAGAACTATCCGATTTTGTCTCTGTGAACAGTAAAAAACACAGTATGAATAGTAAAAGAACAGATTCACTGTACTACTGTTCACAGAGATAAATTGGACGGTTCTCCTGTCCGGTGTCTGCATAGACTAATTCATCCTAATGTAGGGCTTGTTATTATTATCATCTAGTTTGAGAAATTTAAGTTTTGCAGCATGAAATTTATTTATTTGAGATTTAATTTTATAATTTTAATAAATTCTTGTATGGGGAAATTTTATTTTTTGGAAATACACTAACAAGCCGCTCATAAAACAATAATTAGATATTTTTTTCCTCATATATGACATCTTTTTAAAGTTTAATGATTTTGTATTGGCATAATATCTTGTGGTTAATTACCCCTCCTATAAGGGAGAGAATTTTCAAATAAGAAAGAGAATTATGATTGATGCATTTTATATCCACTACTATGAATGGCTAGTAGTCTATATCTATTTGGCTTTGGAATGATGATGAGATGCACTAGGGTAAATCAATTGCTTGGTATATTCTTGAGAGTTTGGTTGCTAAATAATGGAGCGACTCACAAGGGATGAGTGTATTGATGAAAAAAGTCTCTTAAATTGACTTGCCTAATCTTTTTTAAGATTGTTGTAATAATTTTTCTGGACAAGACTATCTAGCGTAAACCCTTCATAGGATTTGCTCTTAGGATGGCCATTTTTTGTAATGTTAAGTTAGATGAGTGATACAATAAGAGTTAAAGAGTTTTAGCTTAATATGCAACTCACTAATGATTAGTTGTATGCCTTATCAACTCTACTAGGGGCCAAATTTTTTAGAGTTGGCTAGTTGTTACATTAATTAACTAGTTAATTTAGTTATGAGTTTGTTTGTTTGCAAGTAAATTTAGAATGGTTCCAAGGATAGTCATACTTTATGCAAGTTTTTTTTAAAAAGGTACTATTAAAATAAGGACATTACAATATTTCTATTGATCGATGTTGTCATTGCAATATTTCTAAGGAAATTAATTATGTCAATATATGTATTGATAATTTTAAATGAAGTTTTTTTTAAAAATAACATATAAATAATTAATAGGCTGTAGATCTCAAAATAAAATTTTTAAATTTTAAAATTCATCGTGACCAAAATATTTTTATCTATTTTGTTATCATAGGATTTACAAATACAATAATAAATTTTTTAAAATGTAAATTTAGTTGGAGATTAATGCATTACTCTTTCATTTATCATTACAGAAAATTAAATTAATTAATCCCATCAAACGAGAGAGGTCTTCGATTGATGGCCTAATTAATTCACAATTAATCACGCCACCGACACGAGCAGGTCATCCACCAGCTCGTCCATTAGCCACGTCACCACACCGCCGGTCATCTCCACGGCCATGGTCTCCTCTTCCTCGTCGAAGCAGTTCCATCCTTTACCGCACCGTTCCATCTCCCTAACCGCCACGTCACCGTCTTTCTCCGCCACCCTTCCTCCACCGGCGACCCAATCGCTGGCCAACCGTAGTAGGTCTTCATTGCCGGCGCATCCTCTCTTCTTTCCCCGCCGACAATCCTCGTCAAAAGAAAGACCCTCCACGAAGAAGTCGAATAAAAGCTTCTCGCCGCACGGCGGAAGAGAACAGTTGTCGGTGATCCGGCGGAGGAAAGCTGAAGCCGTTCGCCGCCGCCGCTGCCGCGCTTCGTTCTCGTTTCCCTCTTCTTCCTCGTCTGTTTCCACGCGTACGGTTGTCTTCGCAGAGGCCTCCGTGCACGCAAAACTGTGGTCCAGGTCCACGGGTTCCAGATTAGCGAGGGTTTCAAACCGTCGGATCATCTGAAGGAGTTGATTCTTCGTCCCTGCCCATCACCAGACAGAAAGCAACGCGACGTGATTTATTTTTCACGATTTTTTATAATTTAAAATTAAAAATCAAATAATGATAATAAGACAAAAAAATCCAAAAACGCTTAAGAAAATTGAAACGGATAGAGACTATTTTCACGATTTTTGTAGAATTTTTTGGAGTATAATATTTCAAAATTTCGCGCGCCAACTCATAAAGCAACAGTGACGTTAAGTGTTGAACCAAAGTTCTGTGATACAAAGGACAAAGACACAACTCTCCTTGGCCTATTGGTTGAGAGCTTAGGCTTCCAACTAAGAGGTCCAAGGTTCGAGTCCATGTGTATGCGTTGTGTGTGTGAGTTTGCCTTAAATGGCCTAAATGTCCAAAAAAAAAAAAAAAAAAAAGGACAAAGAATATATATATATTTTTTTGTTTTTTTTTTTTTGGGACAGGGAGAATCGTCTCATCCCCTCTTTGGGGTGGGAACGTGATGAAGGATGGATGAACCCTCAAATCGGCGCAGCGTAGCGCCAAGGAAACCCACCGCGGGGTGGCCTGGTGGTGGAGACTTGGCTGGCCAAAGGTCAGGTACCAAGTTCGAATCCCCTCGGCGCTTCGTGACAGCCTTAAGTGTCTGCCCGTGTAAATTGGTGTGGGTTGCATGCTAGGTCGATCAGGGAGATTAGTGGCCGAAGACAAAGAATATATAAAAATGCAGGCTTAGAGTTTCTATTTTTTGGGGTAACAGGCTTACAGTTTCAAAATTATACTAAAATTTATGTTGAATGATTTCCACCGTACACTCATGCATTAAATAATAATAATAATGAAATAATTTCTTTCAATCTAATAACGATATTAATGTTTGGCAGAACTTTAATTGATCTTACAACTAATCTTACCTTATAAATAATTAAAAAAACTCAAGAGAATTTTTCAAAAAATTACTCCTAAAATCAACATATATCATAAGAATTAAGAAATAGGGGTGCCAATTTTGGGTGGTCACCGGTTAAACTCAAAATTGACCTGGCACACTATTCAAGTCAACCCGATATCGACCCGTTTTTGCAAATGGGTTGGTTTTTCAGACCCAACACGATCCGCTTTGGGTCCGAGTCAACCTGACACGACCCAAATGACCCGGAGTTGATTAAAAATTGCTAGTTTTTAGGCCAAAAAACAGACCAATCTTCGATTTTCTGCTAAAAACGGGTCAATCTTGAGTTTCCAGGTCAAAAGCGGATTTTGCGGTAAAAAACTGGTCAAAACGGGCTTATTAAGAAATTGATATTGACTTACCAGTTATATTAAATTCTGTTCATTGTATAAAATGGTAGACACTCACATGCTAAATACTGCACTCTAAAATAGACTACAGTGATCCTATATTCACAGTATCACATCAATAACAGTATTTATTAGAAAAAAAAGAATTTTTTATATTTACGTGGGTTTATTTGCAAATCAAACGCTTGGGCGAGGACACGGGTTGGGACTTGGGATGGAAGAATCGGGTTGTACGTGGCCCTTCAACCAGATGACGACAAAATAGACAGTGTTCGATAGCAAGTGATTGTAGCAAAATACATGAACCAGAAACAATAGCACAGAGAGAGACAGAGACAGAGAGAGAGAGAACTTACTCTCAATGTTGATGATGCTCTGTTCAAAACAAGGTGAGATGGCCGAAGGCTGCTCCACTACTGCCTCGTCTTCGTCCTCGTCTTGATACGGGAAATCCATAACGGACACGGGGCTGAGCTGTTCCTTTTCCTCTTCGAAAGGGCAATCCATGCCTACTTTGCCACAAATTTCCTGCTCCTTTCAAAACCCAGTTAATATAAATATTCAAAATTTATTTGAATAAACTTTCTTAAACTTCATTACAAGTAGCGATCGATATGCCGGATTCTTACTGCTTCTTAAAACAACTTTTTAGTATAAAAATTTTAATTTTTTACTAAAAATTATTTTAAGAAGAAGTAAAAAAGTTATCCCAAACGAAGCCTCAATCTCAATTTTGATTGTAACAAAAAATAGATATAATTATTATGTGCGAATGCTGGATGCAAGCTTGCGTCCGGATTTGCTGCGATTTTGATGTATTTTTGCAAAAGGACATCTAATACATAATTTTAATTCCATATTAGCTGCCATTTTGCTACTCTTTTAATGAGTATTTAAAAAACACAGTAAAAGCGTAGCAAATATTTGCTACCATTTTGCTGTGTTTTTGTTGTATTTTTACAAATACTTGATAAAAGAGTAGCTAATATTTAATTAAAATTATGTATTAATTGCTCTTTTAAAAAATAGATAAAAGCATAGTAAAAGCGGTGGGTAATTTGCCTAATTTTAGACAGCTAAAAAAATCTCATCCCTTGTGATGTGTGCATAGTATTGGAATGGCTCTAGTTGATTAAACAACAAGGAGATTTTGAATGTAACAATCTAGAGCGCTGTAAGCCCAGCGAGTCAGCGCAGTAAAAAGCAGAGGAAAAGCAGCACGCGTGGCGGGGCTTTTTGGCTTTGTTGGTAGCAGAGTAAATGTAGGGCCAAGGAAAATAGATTATTAAAAAGCTGATCAGCTTTAGTGTTTGCCGATTTAGTAAATACGTTAAGGAAGGACCACGTCCAGTGCTAGGCTATTTGGTACCATCTACACCCACCGACAGCTGCTCGTTTCCATCCAAATAATAAACTTCTCTGTTCCAATGGACAAAATAGGGTGGCTAAATAAGCTGAGTTTTATAATTCCAAGTTCAATTTCTTTCCAAGTAAAATCCCCAACTTCACACTCCCCCGCGAAGAAAAAAACAAACAAGCAAACATTCTCTCTCCACGCATTCCAGGAACAGTACCCAATGAAGTTCCATTTTGTTCAAAATACCCGGTGAAAGAAAAAATTCAAGCTCTTACATGCAGTTAATTTAGATAATAAAAACAAAAAAAAATTCTTAGTTAATATTTGAATTCAATTATCAATATTAAGTGTCAGTTTGGGGGCTGTTATTTTATAAAGTTTTTTGTGAAATTATTGTGAAAAATATCTTCTTCCGGAAAAAAAAAGAAAAAAAAATAATGTCTGAAAAAAAAACTAAAAAACTATTTCAAATATATCCTAAGTTTATAATTTATATGGCCTGATAATCGCCATTTTACAAAAAAAAAAAACAGTGGCTGCAAAAGCTGAGTTTCTATAATTCGAAGTTTAGTTTTCTTTGAAGCAAACCCCGGCTTAAACAGTGCCTTAGAAGTACGATTTGTTCCGGTAGACCCCGTGAAAGAGAAAAACGCACACATAAACAGTCCTTAGAAGTACGATTTGTTCCGCTAGACCCGGTGAAAGGGAAAATCAGAAAACTCAAATTTTTTGGATATCACCTAATTTAATTAGTAAATTTCTAAAATTTATTATCAAGACTTTCAATTTGTGCCTAAGCATTTATCTTTTGAAAAACAAATCGACCAAGTGCTCGTCAGTTTACTGTTATTTTCTTTAGAAAAAAGTATTTTTCTTTAACTATTAACAAAGTTGTCTGTATATAGTTCATCTTGTTTTGTTGGTTCAAAATTTTAGTTATTAATTAAGAGATTTTGATTTTGAGTTTTGAGTGTATGATGTATATGAATTTGTCTTAATTACACTGAATATTTAAAAAAAAAATAAAAAATTTGCTTGTTGGGTTTATCATATAATCATCATAACCTCTTTAGGCAAATTATATGCAAATTATTTTGCAAATATTAACTATTCAGTATACAGTCATTCTGATTTTCTAGTTTGTTTCGGCTGATCATAATTGATAATTTTAAGAAAATCAGTTGTGACTACCCAAAATGCTTGTAATGATTACATGTAGAATAGGAGAGATGAGAGTCAAAGGCTTGGAGAAATTATTCTGTGAGGAAACAGACACAACGTTATGTCCGGAGGCGAATTAGGCATAATCTCGTCAGTGGTATTGAGCCGCGGTTCCGAGCAAAGAAGTGACGTGCCACACTTTGGTTGGTCTCCGAACGACATTCGGAGTCCGCACAGAATAATTTCTCTTGTTTGGGCCAAACTTTTTAAATAACTATATAGTTGAGGTTATATTAAGTTCTTTAATAAAGTTTGATGATGCATAGATTTCCAACATATGCCACATTATTGGCTATCTTATTTCAATAATTATTGTTGACAGCTTTAGCTTTTTATAGAAGAAAACAGCACCATTTAATTAAAAAAAACTAAATGCAACATTTTTTAAATAAATTTAAATTTAAGATAGAAAAATTTTTCGTTCTCATGGCTATGATTTATGTGCTCCAATTAAGATAAGTTTATCCAAATCAACTTTGTAAAACAAGATAAAAAATTATAAAAAATAAAATTTATTTAAGAAAGTGAACCATGAGTCAGGATTTTATTGGGTATTTCAGCTTAGGATTTTTGATCTGTGTAGTGCTATCAATTAAAAATCACAGCTGCTCTAATGGAGGACCAGCTCCAGTGCTACAGTACGATTAATTGCTCACCTAACGAACCAACTAAGAAATACTAGTATAAATTTTATATATCCTGAGAAAAAATATGAAAAAATTTTAAAAATAAGTTTTTTATGGAATAATCATAAATATATAGCGATGGCGTGGCTCACCTCTGGCTCCTGGCATCCGGTGGGCGGCCGGCGAGATTCTTCGCCGGGGCCTACGAAAACCCCCTTCTCAGTTCTCGGGCTTATGGGCATCGAATCCTTCCCGTCCACGAACAACTCAGAGGTTGCGGCGGTGGAGAAGAGGAAGCCCGACGAGCTACCGCATCTACTATCAACAGGCGAAGGGTAGAACAAAGAGCTTCGCTCCACCGTCTCTTCATCAAAAGAACCCAGCCGCACAATATCCTTCACCATGACCTTGCCCTTTTCCTCTTTCTCATGATCGCGCTTCTTCCAGAAGCTTCGTCTCAATTTTTTCGAGAAGCTTCTAGGGAGGAGACGTGGCGGGCCGCCGCCACAGACGGCGTCGACGGCCGACGCGACGGGCCCTTCTTCGGCAGAGAATTGCAGAAGCTTGATGACGGCCGAGAGTCTAGTGAGCGCGCCTTTGGATCGGGACCGAACCAGCCTCCAGCCGCCTTTATCGGCCCCGCCGCCGCCGAGCTCTGCTTCCAGAAGGCGGCGTACGCTGGTGCCGCCGGCACGCTGAAGTGGGGGCCACCAGAATGACTCCGAGCACGAATCGAGCTCAAGGTAGTCCTTGAGCATTAGAGGCTTTTGCGCCATCGAGCTCAAGGTAGTTAGTGAGAGAGAGATAAGAGAGAAGCGATGGAAGAGGGTGGGATTCAAACAGAAGACCGAAGGAGGCGGAGATCTCAAGACGAAGAACCTGCGAGGTTTGGAGAGTTTTGCATTGAGCGATAATTCATGAGAAGAGCTACAGAAGAGGATGAAGCAGTCGAGATGGCTTCCTTCCGGGCCTCGACCTGGTGCTTTAATACCAGAGAAGCGGTAATGGTTCCAAGAAATCTCCCCTACATTCACTTCTTTCGAGCAGTAAATAAATAAAAAAAGGAAATACGGATACCTGTCGCACATTTAGGATTAATTAAAATAAAAAATAAATTACAATGTTTTCATAATAGATCTGAATCTAAAATAAATAAAAAAACCGAAACAGAATGCTATACTGACGACAAATATATTAAAAAAAGAAAGAATTTTAAACATGAATAGTACAAGCATTTAATTTTTCTTATATTAATGCATGCAAGACATTAATAATAGCTTGATTCCCGCCGTAATAAATTAAAACCATTTGTTATGTTAAAATTCTCTTTTTGAGAAAAATTAAAATTGTGTCAGTTAAACAGACTTTTTCCGGATGATTATGATTCCAATCACTTTTCCAACTCAAGGAAAGAAAGAAGCACACATTTTTGTTTAGCCACATGGCATAGCATGATAGTAACATAAAAAACAAAGAGGACAATATTATAACTTATGATAGGGGCACTTCTTTTTCGTGTAATGCTATCTCAATCTAAATTATGGCGCTTAATTTGAAGGCAAAGAAGAGAAATATAATTAGATTTATATTAGTAAAATTATTTTTCATGCATTCTAAAAAGAAATCTTAAAGTTGAGCTTGGTTTGGTACATGTTTGTGTTTTCTCTTTGGCAAACAAAGAGTAGGTGTCACAATCCGAATGGATATGACCTAATATCATACAGGTGAGATTGTACTTGATTGTGGCAGTAGCCAGAAACTGACTCTAAGATCCAGTTGGAGATGTGTTGAGAAAAATTAAACTTCTAATTTATACAACACAAAGTCACTGCTGAATATAATATAAAGCGGAAGACTATCAAATATAAAAAAATGATTCTCTATATATCCTCCAAAAATATATATTTTTTATTTAGATATATCTATTGCAGCGCTTGATAACATAAAATACAAACAAAATTGAGCATACAAAAATGAAATAATCCAAAAAGGCATACCTACATTATAGAGCAGTGTCAGATATAAAAAGCTACTATATTTTCTCCTTATAATTTTATTGACTTGAAAATAGAAGCAAAATCAAGAATATGCTAACACAACTCAGTAGGATGTATTAGCCTAAAACATGAATCAATATCTCTAATCAAAAGAACTAAAAATATTGAAATTAATAATAAACTAAAGTACTGTATGAAAAGTTGAAACTAATATATATATTGATATTGAATTCCAATAAGCATTTAAATAATTATTGAAATTGTAGTTAAAGTAATTGAAATATAAACAAACATGTTATAGTGATTATTCGAATATCTTCTATCTGTCAAGAAAATCGTTCCAAATAATGGATAGCCTTAATTTAGAAGGCTTTGTGATGTAGACAAGAAAGATAAGGGACACTATATTTCTTGAACACAATAGACACACAAGAAGAAAACTGTCACAATGAATAGAACTTAAAAACAAACTTTATTAAATAAACACAAACGACCCGAAACTTGACAAACACAACAAAAGATGCTAGGAGAATCTTGAAGAAATAAAGAAATTTAAAAAGACGCTATCCTCAGACAACCGTCAGAGCGGATTCCTCACATGCATCGAATTTGTAGGTTAAAGAAGTAAAGTGCATAGAGCTAGCAAACCAATGGTCCACCACTGCAAGATTGGCCAATTTCTTCAATAGATGCTTCAA
Source organism: Dendrobium nobile (assembly GCA_022539455.1). NCBI lineage: Eukaryota > Viridiplantae > Streptophyta > Magnoliopsida > Asparagales > Orchidaceae > Dendrobium > Dendrobium nobile. The sequence continues at coordinate 35,703,018 of CM039730.1, forward strand.
ATCAACTCTGATATGACACCCTAAAGTTGCTTCACTGTTGAGAAGAAGGATACATATGGAGTGACACTTGCGGAGAGACGAAGAGATTAGAAGCCCGAGAAGAAAGGGTGGAAAGAGCCCGCATGATTTCCGGAGGGGATGAGAAAAGAAGGTTGGAAAGAGCCCGCAGGATTTCCGAATAAACCCGCAGGTTAATAGCAAATATGCTCACAAATATCAACTCCCTTCCTTCACTTCATTTTCTCATATTTATAGGCAAGAAAGAGGAATGCCAAGAGCCACATGACTTAATTTCCATTAGAACCGAAGCATATTAGGCATAGTAATCTCCCCAAAGCTCACAGATAACACCCAAACCAGGAACCAAGGAGACAGCCACGGGAGACGAAGGGAACCGTACAGACCGAGAGCCTCAGCCACGGGAAACGAGGGGCGGTCACGGAACAAAGAGCCAGCCGTGAGATCCCAAGAGGTAAAGCACAAAAATCATTAACTTCCCAATGAATTCAAAGCATAGAATTCAGCTCCCAATTAATACAAGCCACGGTTTTCCAAGAGACAAGAAGAAAGGGGAAGGGACAAGGCCGCTCCAAAAGTAAACTTCATAATGAGGTACCTTTTGAGAATTAAGAGCTACTAAACTTCAGCTCAAGCAACTTAGAGAACAAGCTCAAAACCGAATGCTCCAAAACAACCAACCCGTGAACCACCAGCAGTCAGGGACCAATCGAGCCAGCAAACCAAAGGTCTACCAAGCCATATGCTGTAATATCAGTTTTTGCTCCAGGTTCGTCCGGGACGAAGTTGGATCGTCCGGGACGATCGGTACAGGTTGTGCAGAAAACCTTGTTTGGCTGATTGGTTCGTCTGGACGAAGTGTGGATCGTCTGGACGAAAATTCTCCCGTGAACCCTTCGCCAGGGACGATATGTCATTTTTCGTCTGGACGAAATTCCTCTCTTCATGGATCGTCCGGGACGAAGCTCGATCGTCCGGGACGATCAGTCTGGATATATATAGAAATGAGATATTTTGAAGAGAGAGAAAAAAAGCTGAGGAGAGAGAAAAACGAAGGAAAAAGTGGAAAAGTGGATTTTCGGACGACGCGGAGCCGTTTTCGTCCGAAGTGGCTGTTGAGGAAATTGCTGTGCTCGAGGTAAGGCACATTCTACCTTTCTCAATTTTCAGAACCGTCGTGTTTGGCGGTATATTCTGTCCGGATTTTGTTTCCGTTAGCGATTTTCGTCCGTATCTTTTGATCGGTTCAGTTTTTACCGCGTAACTTTCTGTATATTGTTGACGTGCCGAGTGTGCACATTTTGGTTATTTTCTGAAGATTTTCGTCCGGGTATTTTTGATTCGACTGTGTTTTTAGTCGACCGGATTTTTCTGTGAAATTGGAATTTATCTGTGCAGTAGAATAAAGGTTCTGAAATGTTGATATCTGTATTCTGTGCGAATTCGGTAAATTTTCTTTGCAGGAATTTTTGTGTAAATTCCGTATACTGCCGTTGTGCTGCCCGATTTTTGGGTAATTTCTGAATTGTCCGTATTTCTTCTGAATTGAAATGCTATGTGTATAAGCTATAAAAGGGAGCTATAAGGGGCCTGGATCCTATGAGATTCAGTTAGTGAAACGGGAAATCTGAAATGAGCTCAATCTGAAATCTGATATCTGTTCTGTTCCGGATCCGATGAACATCTGTTTTGGTGCTATAAGCACATCTGTTTTGGTGCCGTGAGCACAAAGGGAGACATAAGGGGCCTGGATCCTATGAGATTCAGTCAGTGTCTGGGAAGGGAGGCATAAGGGGCCGGAATCCGTAGAGATTCCGTCAGTGTCAGGGCATTTAGCTATATGTATCTGTACTATTTTCTGTATCTGTTCTGTTCTGTACGAAATTGTGTTTATGATATGATATGATATGATCCGTACGATTCTGATTTCTGTTTCTGACTCTGTTGATTTGTTCTGTTCTGATATGATCTGTACGACTCTGATGTGATTTGATATCTGTCCGTAAGTTTTGATTTCCGATTCTGTTCTGACTTCTGTTCTGATTTTGTCTGATAAGTTTGGTTTTGTTTTCTGAGAATTTAGATTGGTGGCTTGTTGCTTTGCTGAGCTGTTGAGCTCACCCTTGCTTTCTGGTGGTTTTCAGGTTCTGGGAAGGGCAAGGAAGTCCAGGATTAGATTTCAGAGTCCGATCAGATTAGGTACTTTTGTACTTTTGATTTTTGTACAGTCATGGCTTTCCTGTTCTGTCTTTCTTTCTGTTGAAAGCCATGTACTGTTCTGTAGATGATTATTTTGAGGAAATGAATTCAGATAGATGTTTTGTTCCGCTGCATTTGATGTTTTAGTAGCTCTGTTGTTCTGTGTGCTTCTGTTGAGTTAAGAATTTGGAAGATCAGTTCAGTAACCTAATCCAAAGCCAGATCCTGGTTAGCTATATTTTCCCCCGTCGCGATCCGGCGCGGGCGGGATCCGTCTCGTCTCGGGCCGGGTCGTGACAAGCTTTTTGTGGTATCAGAGCACTGGTTTTGGAAACAGGTTGGATTGTAAAACAGAGCTCTAGGAAGTGATCAGTGAGTCTGTCTGGGAGGTAGTTTTGGGTCGTTTGGCTTTTTATTGTGTTATTTTGTGTTGTTTTGTGATAGTTTTCCGGATTTTCTGGATTTTTCTGTATGGATCAGCCAGACCCCGACATGACAGACGGTCAGAGTGACGATCAGGCAGCACCAGTGGGGAGTACAGCCCCAGTGGTCGGTGCTGATACGCTTTCTCAGTTTGCTTCACTTGTTGCTCAGATGATGAGCGAGACTCAGAGCAGAGCTTCGACTGTTAGATCTGAGGACATTGATCGACACCTGCAGTTATTTTTGAGGTTGAAGCCTCCGAGGTTTGAGGGCGCTGTTGAGCCCAGAGCAGCCGAGGAGTGGCTGAGGAGATTGGAGAAGACTTTTGACGGAATGCAGTGTCCTGCAGACAGGAAAGTTCCGTTAGCTGTTTTTCTGTTGGACGGAGAGGCTGAGCACTGGTGGGACGGCCAGCAAGCAGCCAGATTTCAAGGCAGACTGAACTCTTTGATCACTTGGGAGGAGTTCACTGAGGTATTCAGAGATTGGTTTGTTCCCCCTTCTGCACGACAGCAGATGCAGGAGAGTTTTCTGAGACTTGTTCAGGGGAGCAAGACGGTGATGCAGTACGAGGCTGAGTTTACTGCATTAGCCAGGTACGCTCCGCAGTTGGTTAGCACGTCTGCTGAGAGGTGCTACAGATTTCTGAGGGGATTGCGAGATACTTTGAGGCAGCCTCTGATACCGTTCCGGATCACCGATTTCTCTGAGCTTGTGGAGCGAGCTCGTCTGATTGAGAATGACATGACGGCTACTCAGCAGCGGTGGACTGCGAGTAGGAAGAGGTTTGGAGGAGATACATCTGGCAGTGGTTCCTCTGGGAAGAGGAGATTTGTTCCTGGATCTGGATCTGGAGATTCCAGGAAGAGCGGAGGATCGTCTGGTACTGCTACCAGTACGACTAGTTCTGGATCTGTCAGTTCGGCACCTGTGTGCCAGAGTTGTGGACGGCGACACCATGGCCAGTGCTACAGGATAGCTGGTCTTTGTTTCAGATGTGGTCAGTCAGGACATAGGATTGCAGAATGTCCGCAGATGGGATTTGATCAGCGTTCTGAGCAGCGATCTGAGGGCTTTGTCAGACCTGTTGGTTCAGCAGCAGGAAGACCGAGGACTGTTCCTCCTCGCCCTGAGGGATTTGCTGGTAGAGGTGGTGGTTCTAGTTCTGCACCACGGAGACCACCTACGATTCAGAGGGAGCAGAGTAGTTCTGTTGCTTCAGCTCCTGCTCCAGTTCAGCCCCGAGTTTACAGTCTGAGTCAGCAGGAGGCTCGTGATGCTCCGGATGTTGTGACAGGTACGGTTTACATTTCTGATCAGCCCTGTCGTGTTTTGTTTGACTCTGGAGCGAGTCATTCTTTTCTGTCCGAGCATTGTTTTGAGATTTTACATTTGGATTCGATGGTTTTACCGGTTTCTTTGTCTGTGATTTTACCGGCTGGGAATCCATTGATTGCTCGACAGTTTTGTTTGTGTGAGATCGAGATTTCTGGCAAGAAGTGGAAATCGAGTTTGATTCGATTGCCGATTTCTTTGTATGATGTGATTCTGGGCATGGATTGGCTGAGTCAGTATGAGGCCCAGATAGACTGTCTGAAGAAGCAAGTGAGTTTGCTTGTGGCTGGAGAGAGAGTTGTATTTCAGGGATTACGAGGTGTTCTCTCCAGTCTGGTTTCTGCGTTGGAGGTGAGCAGGATGTGGAAGAAAGGATGCCCAGTATTTTTGGCTTCGGTGCGGGATCTGAACCTGGAGGTTGGTTCTGTTTTTGAGATCCCTGTGGTACGGGAGTTTGCTGATGTTTTTCCTGAGGAGTTGGTTGGTTTACCTCCGGATAGAGATGTGGAGTTCTCTATCGATGTTTTTCCGGGTACCGCTCCGATATCGAAAGCTCCGTACAGGATGGCACCGAAAGAACTTTCTGAGTTGAAAGTTCAGCTTCAGGGGTTGGTTGACAGAGGTTTTGTACGTCCTAGTGTTTCGCCCTGGGGAGCACCTGTTCTGTTTGTGAAGAAGAAGGACGGTACACTCCGTATGTGTATTGATTACAGAGATTTGAACAAGGTCACGATCAAGAACAAGTACCCTTTGCCTCGGATTGACGACTTGTTTGATCAACTTTCCGGATCTTCGGTATTTTCGAAGATTGATTTGAGATCCGGATATTATCAGGTGAAGGTGAAGGAAGCTGATGTGGTGAAGACTGCTTTCAGTACTCGGTACGGGCACTACGAGTTTTTGGTTATGCCTTTTGGGGTAACCAATGCGCCTGCGATTTTCATGGATCTGATGAACCGAGTATTCAGGGAGTATTTGGATCAGTTTGTGATCGTCTTCATTGACGATATTCTGGTATATTCTGCATCTGAGGATGATCATGCCAGACATTTGGGGATTGTGTTGGAGACTTTGAGGAGGCATCAGCTGTATGCCAAGTTCTCCAAGTGTGAGTTCTGGTTGAAGAGCATTTCTTTTCTGGGGCATGTGATTAGCGGAGAAGGCATTTCTGTAGATCCCCAGAAGATTCAGGCTGTTGCTGATTGGCCAAGGCCGACTACGGTATTTGAGGTACGTAGTTTCTTGGGCATGGCCGGGTACTACAGAAAATTTGTGAAGGGTTTTTCACAGATTTCGACGTCTCTGACGAGACTGACTCAGAAGTCAGTTCCTTTTGTTTGGACACCGGAGTGTGAAGCTAGTTTTCAGAGATTGAAGGAGTGTTTGACTTCAGCTCCAGTGTTGGCACTTCCGTCAGGTACGGAGGGTTTTCAGGTGTTCAGTGATGCTTCACTGAAAGGACTGGGTTGTGTTCTGATGCAGCATGGTCAGGTAATTGCTTATGCTTCGAGACAGTTGAAACCACATGAGAAGAATTACCCGACGCATGATCTGGAGTTAGCTGCAGTTGTTTTTGCTTTGAAGATTTGGCGTCATTACCTGTATGGCGTCAGATGTGAGATTTTTACTGATCATAAGAGCCTGAAGTACATTTTTACTCAGAAGGATCTGAATTTGAGACAGAGGAGATGGCTCGAGTTGATCAAGGACTACGATTTGACTATTCAGTATCAGCCTGGGAAGGCGAATGTGGTAGCGGACGCTCTGAGCAGGAAGTCTTCTGGATTCTCAGGTATTCAGCTTACCTGTGATGACTTTCTGATTCGTGATTTGGAGAGATTGCAGTTGGAGGTGGTTTCCTCCAGTGATTTGGAGTTGGCTCAGATGAGTATTCAGTCTTCTTTGGAAGCACGGATTCAAGAAGCCCAGAAGTCAGATTCTGATTATTCGAAGTTGATAGCTCAGATTGGATCTGGTAAGACTCCTGAACTTCGAATTTCTGATTCTGGTGTTATTTTCTGTAAGAACAGGTTGTGGGTACCTGTGTCTGGAGACTTGAGGCAGGAGATTCTGTACGAATCTCATCATTCTGGCTACACTGTTCATCCAGGCAGTGGTAAGATGTACGCTGACATGAAGCTTTTGTTTTGGTGGCCTGGGATGAAGAAGGATGTGGCAGAGTTTGTGTCGAGATGCGAAGCCTGTCAGTTGGTGAAGGCAGAGCATCAGCGACCAGGTGGGCTGTTGCAGTCGTTGCCTATCCCTGAGTGGAAATGGGAGGAGGTAACGATGGATTTTGCGATGGGTTTTTCTCGATCACGACAAGGACATGATGCCGTTTGGGTGGTTGTAGATCGATTGACCAAGTCAGCCCATTTTCTTCCGATCAGACAGACGGATTCAGTTGATCGCTTGGCACAGATTTATGTGAAGGAGATAGTCAGATTGCACGGTGTGCCTCGTGTGATCGTATCTGATCGAGATGGACGTTTTACTTCCAGACTTTGGAAAGGCATTCAGCAAGGCTTGGGTACGAAACTGCATTTCAGTACAGCCTTTCATCCTCAGACCGACGGGCAGTCTGAGAGGACGATTCAGGTACTGGAAGATCTGTTGAGGCTTTGTGTTCTGGACTTTAGCGGAAGCTGGGAAGATCATATTCCGCTGATTGAGTTTGCCTATAACAACAGTTTTCAGTCCAGTATCGGTATGGCACCGTACGAGGCTTTGTATGGCAGGAAGTGTCGTACTCCTTTGACTCCGACCTCCTTCGGAGATAGACAGGCTTTGGGGGCCACTTTTGCTGATGAAACTACTCAGAAGATCAATTTGATAAGAGAAAGATTGAAAGCCGCTCAAGATCGTCAGCAGAAGTATTACAATCAGAAGCACAGATTTGTTGAATTTCAGGTCGGTGACTTTGTGTATGTCAAAGTCAGCCCGATGAAAGGTGTGAGCAGATTTGGTCAGGTAAGCAAGCTTAGTCCAAGGTATGTTGGACCATTTGAGATTTTGGAAAGAATTGGAAAAGCTGCTTATAAGTTATTGCTTTCTGAATCTATGCCTGATGTACATAATGTGTTTCACGTATCCACTCTGAGGAAGTGGGTTTCAGACTCTGGGAAGAAGTTGTCAGCTGATGAGGTGGAGATTCAGGAGAATCTGGTGTACAAGGAAGAGCCAGAGTTGATTTTGGCGTACGACGTTCGAAAGTTAAGAAATAAAGAGATTCCGATGGTTAAAGTCCAGTGGAAGCACCGTACTGCTCGGGAAGCCACTTGGGAGAAGGAATCTGACATGAGACGGTCGTACCCGTACTTGTTTTGACTGAGTTTGGATTGGATAATGTCGAGGACGACATTTTTTTTTAAGTTGGGGAGATTGTAATATCAGTTTTTGCTCCAGGTTCGTCCGGGACGAAGTTGGATCGTCCGGGACGATCGGTACAGGTTGTGCAGAAAACCTTGTTTGGCTGATTGGTTCGTCTGGACGAAGTGTGGATCGTCTGGACGAAAATTCTCCCGTGAACCCTTCGCCAGGGACGATATGTCATTTTTCGTCTGGACGAAATTCCTCTCTTCATGGATCGTCCGGGACGAAGCTCGATCGTCCGGGACGATCAGTCTGGATATATATAGAAATGAGATATTTTGAAGAGAGAGAAAAAAAGCTGAGGAGAGAGAAAAACGAAGGAAAAAGTGGAAAAGTGGATTTTCGGACGACGCGGAGCCGTTTTCGTCCGAAGTGGCTGTTGAGGAAATTGCTGTGCTCGAGGTAAGGCACATTCTACCTTTCTCAATTTTCAGAACCGTCGTGTTTGGCGGTATATTCTGTCCGGATTTTGTTTCCGTTAGCGATTTTCGTCCGTATCTTTTGATCGGTTCAGTTTTTACCGCGTAACTTTCTGTATATTGTTGACGTGCCGAGTGTGCACATTTTGGTTATTTTCTGAAGATTTTCGTCCGGGTATTTTTGATTCGACTGTGTTTTTAGTCGACCGGATTTTTCTGTGAAATTGGAATTTATCTGTGCAGTAGAATAAAGGTTCTGAAATGTTGATATCTGTATTCTGTGCGAATTCGGTAAATTTTCTTTGCAGGAATTTTTGTGTAAATTCCGTATACTGCCGTTGTGCTGCCCGATTTTTGGGTAATTTCTGAATTGTCCGTATTTCTTCTGAATTGAAATGCTATGTGTATAAGCTATAAAAGGGAGCTATAAGGGGCCTGGATCCTATGAGATTCAGTTAGTGAAACGGGAAATCTGAAATGAGCTCAATCTGAAATCTGATATCTGTTCTGTTCCGGATCCGATGAACATCTGTTTTGGTGCTATAAGCACATCTGTTTTGGTGCCGTGAGCACAAAGGGAGACATAAGGGGCCTGGATCCTATGAGATTCAGTCAGTGTCTGGGAAGGGAGGCATAAGGGGCCGGAATCCGTAGAGATTCCGTCAGTGTCAGGGCATTTAGCTATATGTATCTGTACTATTTTCTGTATCTGTTCTGTTCTGTACGAAATTGTGTTTATGATATGATATGATATGATCCGTACGATTCTGATTTCTGTTTCTGACTCTGTTGATTTGTTCTGTTCTGATATGATCTGTACGACTCTGATGTGATTTGATATCTGTCCGTAAGTTTTGATTTCCGATTCTGTTCTGACTTCTGTTCTGATTTTGTCTGATAAGTTTGGTTTTGTTTTCTGAGAATTTAGATTGGTGGCTTGTTGCTTTGCTGAGCTGTTGAGCTCACCCTTGCTTTCTGGTGGTTTTCAGGTTCTGGGAAGGGCAAGGAAGTCCAGGATTAGATTTCAGAGTCCGATCAGATTAGGTACTTTTGTACTTTTGATTTTTGTACAGTCATGGCTTTCCTGTTCTGTCTTTCTTTCTGTTGAAAGCCATGTACTGTTCTGTAGATGATTATTTTGAGGAAATGAATTCAGATAGATGTTTTGTTCCGCTGCATTTGATGTTTTAGTAGCTCTGTTGTTCTGTGTGCTTCTGTTGAGTTAAGAATTTGGAAGATCAGTTCAGTAACCTAATCCAAAGCCAGATCCTGGTTAGCTATATTTTCCCCCGTCGCGATCCGGCGCGGGCGGGATCCGTCTCGTCTCGGGCCGGGTCGTGACATATGCATTACCTACCATGATCATTGGATGCTTTCCCATCATTGGATAGCTAAAAAAGAAAAGAAAATAAAAAAGAAAACAAAATATACTATTGTTCAAATAAAATAAAAAAGTACAGAATTTCTTGATTTCATCACTTTGATGGCTCATTAATGTATTAATTAGAAGGCTGATTATTGCATTAATTAGATGATTTGATTGGAGATTTAATTAGAAAGTTTTTTTTTTTCTTATTTTATATACCTCAAATCTATAAGTTAGGGATTTGAGGGCTATTGTATAGGTATGAGAGGAGAGAGAGCCAATTGTAGTACCTATTTGTTTCTCCATAATAGTGAAATTTATTTTCTCTCACTAGAAAGCCCCTTCTCTCTCAATGGGCGCTGCTTAAACGAAACGTAATAGATGGAATAATGAATATGGATGGTTTTAAGTTCAGAATTCGGCTAGTGCCTATGTGCTACTATTTGAGCACCGGGGTGCTAATTCATTTTCCATTTTCTTGAGGCCACAATAATGGGTTGTCACTATTTAAGCATCGGGGGTGCCAAACAACACAACACCTAAGCACTGAAAAATTATATATTTCACAATATGTATTCAAACCCATGGGCCTCACCTTAGAACACAAGCAAACCTTTTCTATAAACACAAATTATTTTCAAACACACACAAAATAGTTCAAAATACGGAGATTTAAGCAATTATCGATTTCGAATCGAGTTATCATAGGTTGAATTGAATATTGAATCTAGAGTTACTGTAGTACCGTGTCAATATATGACACGACCTGAAAACTGGACCTAGAGTCGATCCAACAATTTCAGGTTCAGATAGATTTGGGTTAACTTGCAATCCCGAATGCAACCTATTTGGCTAGTCCATCCCCCAAATCTCACTACAGGAAAATGTGCGATTACAGTCGAAAGTTCAAGCGGATTATTTTACGCCGGAAACACTGGCACAGGAATCGACGTAACTCACGTCGGTAATTTAACGGTTCATTTTCCGGTGCACTATACACCACAAACATACCGGCGCAAATTCTGCTGGCTTTCCGTCGGCATTTCTTAAGTGTCCGACACATATTCCACTGGTAATGACCAGCGGAATTACCGGCACATATTGCGCCGGCTTACTTAAACTCGACGAATAATTACTGGCATAATATCCACCGGTAAGACCGGCGAAACTTGCGCCTGTACGGTTCACCTGTAACGGAACAACATCTACGCCTTGGCGGATGATGCGCTGGTATTTCCGGCGTCTTTTATCCGCCGGAACTACCAACACAACTTATGCCGGAATACAATTACAATAAAATGACGACTATTTTTTTTTTACCAGTACTTCGTTGGAAGAACCGTCAGAAATAGTTCCGGCGAAAAAGTTTCGCCAGTGCTTTCTTTCCGATGCGCAAATTATCGTTGGACAATTTGCATCTGAAATGCGCTGGAAAGATGATATTTTCGGTGTATTTTGTTCTTACCGGCAGATTCCATTCGTCGATATATAATAGTGCATTTTGTTATAGTGTCTTGGTCGTTCGTTGCGCTTCACACTCATCATGCTTGCCTGCTCGCCCTTGCTCGCGCCGGCCCCTCGTTCGCTAGCCCTCTAGCCCTTGCCGTCGCACTCGCTTGCCCTTTTGCGTTTGCTTTTCATACTTAATCAGTTAATGAGTCAAATCATGTTGGGTCAAGTTGGGCATGGTTGGGTTCAAGTCTATATTTTTAACCTATTTGGACAATCAGGTTGTGCTCTATCAGATGTCTTAAGAGCAGGTTAACTTTGGGTTTGGCCCCGAGCATGATCTGAAAATCTATTTTGACACCTCTAATAAAGTGCAAAATTATATTTTATAATTCATAAATATATGTGGAATGAACAAAAAATTAAAGTCATGCAGAAAAGCCAAGTCTTAGCGAATCTTTTAAAAAATGAATTTACAAAGAACTTCCTAATGCCTCTCTAAAGTAGATAATATAAGATGGACCTAATTAAGAAAATATAATTAAAATAAACGAGAAATTTCAATTTTAAGTGCATAAATTTCATGCACTCGTGCTTCATCATTATTTATAGTAGAGAACAGTGTCACAACAACAAAAATTGACAATCTAGTGCAATTACATGTTCAAGAATATGATGACCTTATTTTACGTAGATAATTCTAGTAAAGTTCAATGCTTTAATTGCGTTAAGGGTGCTCTATACTTAGACGCGAGCCTCTTGGTGAGTTCAAGCTTTTGCCTTCCGTCCTCTAACTCTTTTTTATTATTAATATTTTCATGACCTTAACCAAACGAAGAGATTACATATCACGTAACGTAAAGATATGAATAAGAAGAAAGAGATGGATATGCTAATATTTATAATTAATTATAGCCACTTTTAAGGCTTAATTTAGGATTTTGAAGATGAACTTGATAATTTGTGATTACATCAATCTTATACTACATGTTTCAATTTTACTTAGATTATCAATAAAAGCTATGAACAATATTGATGGGCTTTGCTTGGGACAATTTTCTTTCAGCCTTCTGAAATAATTTTTTAAGTACAGAAATTTCTAGTTTTAAAAAAGTAAGAAAACAATCTCAAATGAAAGAAATTATTCTGTGCAGTTACCGAACGGTCCAGAGATGAATCAAGATGCGCAACGTCACCTGGTACATAGCGATACACAACATCAGCACACAACAATAAAATGATGTGGCGTATCCTCATTCATCTCTGAACGCCGTCCAGTGGCCGCACAAAATAATTTCTCCTCAAATGAAACCTTAATATCATTAAAAATTCGTTAACAAATGTGAATATAATCACAACTATATAGAAATAGCTAATGTGTCCCCATTTCAAATATCAAATTATTGAGGATTACATTCTTTTTCATATAGATAAATGATTGATTTTAAATGAATTTATACGCCTAGCTATAATCTCATATATTTTTTATCCATAAAATTTAATAGAATTACAATCATGCCATTGTGAGTGTCATTACAAATTCCTACAGTTTTATTGAATTAGCATTCCTCTATTCCGTCACTTAAAAAAAAATTTGTTGCAATTTTAGGTATTGAAAGCATCAAACAGTATTTTTTAGTCTATCTCAACAACACAAAATAAATTATATGGCTTGAATAGGACAATTCAATAGATAAAACTATTAATTGAATTGCAAATAATTAAAATCCATCGTATACAAAGGGATTTGAAACCTTTTATTATAATTGTTCTACCCAAAACAATTACATGATTGGTATAAATTTTTAGACAAAATTTAAAGTAGAAACTATCAGAATTAAATTTAGGATCAGCTGAATTCTTAGTTTTGCAAACTGATAGACAAACTAAATATTATCGACTAGATGAATCCAACAATATCAAAAGTGGTCCAATCCAAGTTTAAATATGACCTAATCAAGTACTTGACACATAATTGAAACTTCAGACGTTTATTGGATGACCAAATGATTCCCAAATTTAGCATGCTTAATTTCAACGAGTCTAATATAACTTAATTTCTGTTATTAAGACACTTAATTGTTAAGCAAACGATACATAATTAAGAGAATCAATATGGGCCATATGTTGCAATATTTTTAATTGTCCTAATTTTTTAAAATGTCAATTAAAAACACCTATAAATAAAGTATCATTCTCAGCATATAAAAAGGTTCAAGAGCTAATAGAACTAAATAGCTCTCTAGCATTTTCAAGCTATCGTTGCTAATGATCAATGCCAGCCGTTACCACCATCAACGATTTTTTCACAACCAATTACTGCCAGCATCTCCACATTTTATCAAGATCTAACTCTATTGTTCGTTTTCAATTGTTTGTTTGTCGACATAAGACTTCTGTAATCCCTACAAAAGTGAAATCAAATATTTTATTCTCAAATAGCCGGCTAGTCGAGAATTAAGTGATTCTTGTATCTTCTATTATATAGTGAATTTTTCATTTGGGTTATACCCCGTAAATTTTTTTTTTTCTGTCTAGACTTTCTACATAAAAAATATACGATCTCTTATAAATTTTATCTGTGCGTATTTTTATCAAAAGCTAAGACATACATCTAATACTCTATAACAATAATAATGAATGCACACTATTTAATTAAGTTTTTTGATTAATTAGTATAGATTGATGATATTAAATTCACATAACTTCACAAATCTGAATATTCAGAATTTTATTAAATTTATATTGCTGGTTCTCTATTCTAATATATATTCTAAAATAATTATTAATAAGCTATAAAATATATAACTCAATTTTATGACTTAAAAAAAGATTATTCTCTTTAATCAGCATCTAATTTACATTAAACGGCCAATATGCTATATTGATTCGTCATCTAATTGACATTATCCCGATCATAATTGGCAATTAAAAAAAAGTTTAGAGAGGATCCAAAACCGACATAAAGCGGCATGCCGTAGGGCGACCACCTTTTGGACCGATGGCCACGTGCAGGTCGTGAAATTGACAGCTTTTGACCAGAGGAAAGGGTGCTTGTTTTTAACTATTATTATCATTATTTTTAATTTATACAAAAATATATGAAAAAGAGAGTAAATTGAAATGACGCAAGGAAATTTAAGAGAAAAAAAAATGTTCGGGTGATAATATTCTTATTAAATTTTAATTAGGATAGATTCAAAATTTTTTGATTTACTTTGAGCTGAACTGATACTTTATTAAAAAATAATTAATTATGTATTTATTATATTCATCTTTAAATAAATAATTTTTTTTCTGATTAAATTTTGAACAAAATGTTTTCATTGAAAGTATCTCCACATTGAGACAAGTGTATGCTCACTTACTAGATGATGGTGAAATTATTTTGAGTTTCTATGTCATATAATTTACATATTTTAAAAAAATGCACCTCATATATTTTTATTTGATGAATATGCATCAAAATATTTTTTTTTTTTAAAATCGAAATACCTATGTTGTGTACTAGTATATTCGTAGTAGTAGAAAGAGAATTTAACGCCTTAGTCTTACACGAAGATTCAACACACACAAATAAAGACTGAAGTGTAATAATCATAGGAGACACCTGTAAGTCCTCCAGATTTAGGGTTCTATTCAAACCGATCTGACCTGACTAAAAGTCAAGTAACCTGTTAATTTTTTTTTGCATTTGAACTTTTTTGCTAATGTCTAAGAGTGTTCTATGTGCATGTGAAGGTCTGCATGTGTTATGTAGTGATTTTTCAGGAGTTTAAATGCATATTAAAAATTTTCACTTCGGCGTCACGACCCTGCCTTTTTGGCGCTCCGGCATTAAAGTCACAGAAAAATGTGCATTTAATTCAACGCACTGATGCATGGCATGGGAGGCAACGCTGTAATTTTTGTAGGGAGCGTCGTGGCCAACGCAGTGTTGCGCCGCAGTGTTAGACAAAATTTCATTATTTAAAAACAACTGAATCCACTATTCACATGTTTTGTTCCGTTTTGAGTAGTGCCAAGGGAGAGATAGAGAGGGATTTTATAGAGTAAATCTAATTGGGTCATTCAGGTCATTTTTAGTCGTCAGCCGTTTCTGAAAGTCGCTTAGATCGAAGTATGTTACTTTTAGCCTATCTCAAATTTCTATAATTTGATATTTTTGAAAAAAATTTCGATTGGATTTATACCATGTACTTTTTATTTGAAATTTTTTGAAAAGGACAAAATCATAAGGCCTAACCCAACAAAAATGATTTCACTAGTATTTGTCACTAATTACAAATGATGCCCTTTCTTGAGGGAAGAAATTGATACAATGGAAAAAAATATATTGTGGTTGAGAGGATCCCTTGGCAAAAATCCATCATAAATGAAGGTGAGAATCATAGTTGATATCAACGACATGCATCGATTCTATAAGTTATGATGTTTTTGAAATTATTGGCAATTGTAGATGATGAATTCAATAAGCGTTGTAGTAGATAGGCGACATAGGTAAGAAGATTATTGGTTGATGGAACATAATTAGTGGGTGTCAAACCTTGAAAGGATTATAGTCGGGCAACATTAGTTGGAAAATCAAAATTAACCGACTGGTTTGAAGATTAAAGTCAATGGGCGACGAAGGTTGAAGGAATATAGTTAGTGGGTGATGAAGGTTGACAAACTTCAGCTGATGGTCGACGAAGGTTGGCGGACCCTAGTCAGGCAACATATAATACCCCAAGAATTGTAGTCGATAAATCATAGCCAGTGAGTGGCAGAGTTCGAAAGGATTGTTGTTAGGAGATGATGGTCGGAGGAACATAATTGGGAGATGGTGTTCTGAAGATCGTAGTTGGGCGAGTGTGGCTTAAGGATTGAAGTTGGCTAGCAATTTGGGTTGTAAAGATCATAGTTTTCAGGCAATGAAGGTTAAAAGGAGCATAGTTGGGTGATGGTATTCTTAGAACTGTAGTAACCAAACAACATAGGTCGAAAGGATAATGGTTGGCAAGATGTAGTTGGCAGGCAACAAAAGTTGAAAGGATTATAGTTGGGTGATGGTGGTCATAGGATCATACTAATTCAATAGTGATATGAGGACCATAGTTGAACGATGGTGGTCTGAGGATTATAATCAGGTGATGGTAGTCCAATGATTGTCATCAATGGGTGTTGGAGATCTGAGTGACCATAGTTCGTGTCTCATTAGATAATTATTGGATGGTCGTGAAGGTCAAAAGGACCATGTTAGCCAGCGATTGAGATCTGAAAGGTCATTGGTGGGTGATTACAGTTCAGGGATTGTATTATGGGGATGATGCTTCATTGGTGGCAGTTAGGCAATAGATGTCATATGGTGGTGATCGGGCAGAGGAGCTCCAACAGTGAAGGTCTACAATTGAAAGGGCTGACAATGGTGGCTGGCTAGTGAAATTCCAATGGCGGCGGTCGGATGGACGTCCAACAATAGTTATCGGGCAAGCATAGGTCTGGCGGCGGGGTATTTATAGAATATTTGGAGTGATATTTTCCTTAAATGCGGAGAAAATCTACTACACTCCATCGATCGACCCATAATGATTCCCTTTATCATAAAATATCAATTTATCATTTTTGTTCCTTAATAACATCATATTTAGGCAATCATGGGTGTGCTGGATTCATCTCGTTGTGCTGTTGGATTTGATAATAAGTATGCCAAATTTAGAAGTCATTTGGGCATCCAATTAATACCTTCAAGTTTTTATTTATGTTTCAATTTGTGCATATTTATGCTTGGATCAGACCATTTATTGTGTTTTTGGGGCTATTTTGTTGAGACATTCAGCTTGACTGTTAATTTGTTGAAATTAAAGTTTAGAAATTCCTGAATTCAATTTTGAAAGTTTTCAATTGAAACATACCTCAAAATTTGTTCCCGATCTAGATAATTTTTGATGACGTATCAACCTCTAATAAAAAAGAACCTCTTACATCAATGAATTTCTTGTCAAAGTACTGCGTGTTTTGAAACTTTTCAAGCTATTCAAATTGCATTATGTCAAACTTGATTTAGGCTTCGTTTGGGACAGCTTTTTTACTGCTTTCTAAAACAGAGTTTTAGTACAAATTTTTTTTTTATTTTTGTACTAAAACTCCGTTTTAGAAAGCAATAAAAAAACCGTCCCAAACGAAGCCTTAAACAAAATTTTGAACTTATTTTGAACCTTGTTTGAAACTAAAACTCGAAGTGATTTGCATGAGTGAGAGTTGCCTATTGTGACAAGAAGGTTGAGATGTGCTTTTCATGCAAGGGGGAGTTGTGACTCAATATTGCCCTGAAACCTTGTTGAACTAGTCCTACCTGATCAACATTATAAGGCTGTTTTCAATTAGTCACAGTCATTTGAATGCCTTTCACCCTATATCGACTTTGAGATATTTTTTTAATAAATTCCTCATAATCTTATAATTTTTCGTTATATAAATTAAAGGTTTGACAAGTATTTGTAATCAACGCTCACAACATAGTTGAATCATTTCAACTAGGTGGATACCATTTTTTTTCCTTTGTGAATTTTTCACTTAAAAATGTTTGTCACTCGTGCTCCTTTTCATTTATCTATTTATATGCTAGATGATACAAAACAAATATACAAAACTTTCTTACTCCACCGCTGTGAATTTTGTCGTCTGCAACAAATTGTAATAAAATATGAGTTAAACGTACATCATATACCAAATAAATCATTTTTATCTTTTTTTTTTATAAATCAATTTTATCTTATTTAAAATTCAATTATATGCATAAATTGCAAAGTTTATTTTGTATTATACATAACTTCATTTAATAATATATCTTTTTAATCTAAAAACATTTTGGATATGAAAAATTCAAATTGTTCAAAGTATAAAAAAATCGATTACATCATATAGTTTACATAAAATAAGATCAACAACAATAACATCAAGCATTTATCCCACTACGTGGGGTTAGATACATATATGCTCTTCCTCTAGTGTGCCTTGTTAAGAGTAAAATTCTCATTTAAATTTAATTAGAGAATTTTTTTTAAATATTTTTTTGCCAAATCTTTTTAAATCTGCTTCTATCATTCCCAGCATAGGTCCAATCCAATACATCCTAACCAGGTCATCTCGACATTTTACATAAAATAAAATGAATAAAATAAAAATCCATCATGACATTTTAATATATTTTGCATTCATATACGATTAATCTGATTAGATGATTAGTATGTTTTCTATGATTTCTTGTAATCCTAATTAGTTCTCATACCTTTTTTAACATAATTATATCTATGAATGTTTAATAATTTAATTATATTCTTCAATAATTTTATTGTATGTATGTTATATCCAAAATACTTAAGAAATTTTTTCCAAATATTTCATATAGTCCTATAGAGATTAATAAAAGTTTTTATAGAGATTTCATCCCATACGTTTTTCAGTTATAAGTATACTTTTGCGTCCAGGAATATTTGCGGTGGTAGAGCAATCTGAATTTTAGCGTCCTAGCTTCGTACAAAGATCCAACACACAAATGAAAGATATGGGTATAGTATTTATAAGAGACACCGAGTTTTTATATGAAAATTCCTGAAAAGGGAAAAACACGGAGCCTTGCCCAATTTAAATGTATCCACTAGTGTTTTTAGTTGATTATAAATGATGCCCTTTTATGGGGGCATGACCTTGGCTCGATGTAGCAAGTATACAACATATAGAGAGCATTACATAGTGAGAATTGGAAGAATAAGTATTGTTATGTTCATTTGGTTGGTAGAACCATAATCAATGAGCGATGCAGGTCGGAAGGACCGTCATCGGGCGACAGTGGTCGGAAGGACCATAATTGACGAACGACGGAGGTTGGAAAGACTGTAGTCTGACGACGGTGATCGGAAGGACCGTACTTGGGTGACGTGTCCATTATTGTCGGGTGATGGCAGCCGAGGAGATTGTATTCTAGAGATGGTGGTCGAAGATACCATAGTTGATGGATGACAAAGGTCAGAAAGATAGTAGTCAGACGATGGTGGTCGGAAGGACCGAAGTTCATGGGTGACAAAAGTCGAAAAGACCATAGTGGGGAGATGATGATCTAAAGGATCGTAGTTAGACAATGGTGTTCGGGGAGATGGTAGTCTGAAGATGTTGGTCAGAGAGACCGTAGTCGACAGGCGACGGAGGTCGAGGACACCGTAGTCGTGAGACTGTGGTTAGAAAGATCGTAGTTGGCAGGCGATGGAGGTCATATAAAATTGTAGTCGGGCGATGGTGGTAGGAAGAACCATAGTTGGATTACTATTGTCGGGGATATCGTAGTCTTGAGATGCTGGCCAAAGAGACCATAGTTGGTGGGTGACGATGGTTGGAAGGATCGTAGTCGGACGACGATGGTTTGATAGATCGTAGTCAAGAGATGGTGATCGAAATAATCGTAGTTGACGGGCGACGGTGGTCGGAAAGACCATTGTCATTGTCGGTGGATGAAGGATAGTGTTCATGTGGAAGTCTAACGATAATCAATGACCAGGTGTAAGTGCAATGATGGTTGGTGGCCGAACAGTGGTCGAGGAGGAGCTTGGTGGCAAGAGAGATCTCATATTTCTCTTCTTTTCCTTCCTTCTTTCTCTTCCTCCCTTTTTCCTTCTCCCTTTTTTTCTGAGGAATGATGAGTTCATTTATAGTTTTTTGATATTGACATAACTAATAAATATAGAGAAGATCAAGAGTTTGTTTGTCGGAAGTGTTTCGAATGGAATGTCAATATTGATTCTTAGAGGCGGATCAAGGGGGGGCCAAAATTAAAATAATTATGTTTGCCGTCTCATTTGGAAGATTAGAATACATTAAAATAGTTTATTTTGTCGTCTCATTACTGGTGCTAATAGGGGTGTCAATTTCAGGTCACGGGTCGGGTTCAGGTCGAATCCGGAATTGACCCGGGTTCAAACAGGTCGACCCTAACCCTACCCGGGTAGACAAACGGGTCGAAAATCCTAACCCGAACCCGACCCGGTTTTGGGTTTGTCGGCGCCGGAACGGCGGCAGGCGGACGGCGGGGGCGGAGGCGAGCAGGGCGGACGCCAGCGCGGGCGCGGTCAAGCACGCAGACGCGGGCGGGCACGCGGGCGGGCACGCGGGTGCGCAGCGCGCGGGCGTGGGGGCAGCTCGGGTAGCGCGGGGGCAGCGCGGGCGGGCGCGCGGCGGGCAACGCGGGCGGGCGCGCAGCGTGCAGCGCAGGCGGGCAGCGGGCAGAGGCAGGATTCAAAATTTTTTGAATTAAATGGGTTCGCGGGTTGACCCGGCAACCCGTCGATTCAACCCGAACCCGACCCATTTTTTAAACGGTTCAATTTCTGGAACCCGACCCCGACCCGTTTTGAAATCGGGTCGGGTTCAACCTGGATTTTCCGGGTCGGGTCCTGGTCGGGTTTTTGTGTCGTGTCAAATATTGACACCCCTAGGTGCTAAGATGAGTTGTAAGATA
Source organism: Dendrobium nobile (assembly GCA_022539455.1). Lineage (NCBI taxonomy): Eukaryota > Viridiplantae > Streptophyta > Magnoliopsida > Asparagales > Orchidaceae > Dendrobium > Dendrobium nobile. The sequence continues at coordinate 35,723,089 of CM039730.1, forward strand.
AAAATTAAGAATGCAGATAATATAACCCTTATAGCTTAGAAGACATAAACATCTACCACGGACGGTCTTCATTTGGGGGCGAGGGAGGAACAAAAGGGAAACTGAAAGCCGTGCTCGAGGTCGTGAGTCGTGAGTCGTGAGTCGCGAGGGAAGAACAAAGGGGAAAACAAACCATTGATGCTTTTTATGTGTCCAGAAAAATATGTTTATTGCTTCTGCTTCTATGGATTAATAAATAACTTTAAAAAGAAGAATTACAAAAATTAGAGTTGGCTTTCTGGTTGCAAACTTGTTGCTCTGTTAAGCCACTCAAACAATCGTCTTTAAGCCCCTTTAAGCCACTAAAACAACAAAATTAATAAATAACTTTAAGAACTTATTTTTACCCTATTAGTCTTTCTCTCTCTACAGCTAAAGCCTTGCATGGTCCGGGTAGAAGGTGGATTGAAGACTTAAATGGACAAAGCCTGTAATAAATAAAATGAAAGCTGACAAGGGGTTGTAAGTGATTTTTTTAGGGACACGTCGATTCCCTTAATCGTGAACCATTTATTGAGTATTTGAGTATCTTATTGATATCGGAATTTAACAATCTTGGGCTCATTAGATTCGTGTCGTCGAGCTGCTCGATTCGACTACAAGCATGCCATATTTGAAAATCATTTAATCATCCAATTTATGGTTTGAACTTTTAAATGCGCCTTGGGTCCTCTACTTGGACCCATCTAGGGGTGTCAATATTTGACACGACAAGAAAATCCGACCCGAAGATTCTGAGTTTGACCCAATCTGATTTCAAAACAGGTCAGTTTGGGTTCCCGGATTCGACCTGTTTGAAAAATGGGTTGGGTTCGGGTTGGACCGATGGGTTGCCGGGTCAACCTGAAAACCAGTTTAAATTGAACTACATGCAGCTGCTCGAGCTGCCCCCGCCTGCCAGCTGCCGCCCGCGCATGCTGCCCCAGCTGCCCCCACGCCCGCTTGCCCTCTTCCGCACGCGCGCAAGTCCCGCTGCTGCTCGCTCGCGCGCCCTGCTACTGCCCGCTCGCGCGCCTTGCTGTTGCCCGCTCGCGCGCCTCGCTGCTGCCCGAGCTTCCCACGGCCCCCTGCTGCCGCCCAAGAGCTAGCCCGTGCCTACTCGTGCGCCCGCCCCTCGCACTCGTTCGCGCGCGTCCATGCCCGCGCATTAGCTCGCGCACCTGCTCACCTACCCGTTCGCATTCTTCTGCTCGTACGCATCCATGCGAGCATGCACGTCCGAGTCGGGTCAACCTGTGTCAGGTCGGGTCAATTAGGATACCTGCCGGGTCAGGTTCGGGTTCGAATTTTTGACATGTTTACCTGCTCGAGTCGGGTTAGGTTCGACCCGTTTGAACCCGGGTCAGTTCTGGGTTCGACCCGAACCCGGCCCGTGAGCCTAAATAAACATCCCTAGACCCATCTAGGTTTGGATTGGGTCGAATTAGGTGTCATTGTGTTAATTTTTTCGAGACGCTCAGGTTGATTATAAGTTTGTCGAAATCGGAATTCGAATGACTCTAGCTTTAATTTTAGAAATTTTCAATGATGTTCGTGCTCGATCAAGATAGTTTTTGATGATATATGAATACTAATGAAATTTAATAATTAATTATGTTATATAATTATTTAATTGTATTTATCTTTTAAATTTAGTATTATTATTTAATATTTTAATTATTATGAGAAAGTATATATTACACATAAAATAGAAATTAACTTCATCCACCAATAAAATATATTACGATATCATACAAAATTTCTTTCTCATATTATTCAAATGATAAATTTCTTAAAAGATTTTGAAATTTTCAGAGGTGTTTGCACTATATTTAAATAAATGCTTTCTAACGCGAGCAAAAGCATTTGTATTTTTCATCCATAGGCATATTTACTGTTTGAAATTTTTTTTTTTCAATTTTCTGGGGTTTGCCTGCATCTCCATAAGGGGGTGTCAAAATAGGTATTCAGGTTGAGTTCATATACAAGCCAAAGTTGATATGAGTCCAATTCATCTGACATGAACCTGGCCTGAATTGGGAAAAAGGTTAGATATTTGGACCTGAACTCGACCCTACCCGTTAACCCTTGAGGCCATTAGGCACGACGGGGTGAGTGCATGGGTTGCAGGTGAGCGAGGGAGGCAAAGTGCTAGCGGACGAGAGAAGGTGTAGCATGCAAGGGCGAGCTAACGAGGGGGAGAGCAGGTGAGGGAGAGCCAACAAGTGAGTGGGGAGAGAGTGACCATGGTTAGGCGGGTTGATTTTTGGTTTTTAGGTTAACTCGGACTTTTAATTGGATCTAAATTCTGCAAACCTAACTCGACCCATTTTTCAAACGAGTTGATACGAGCCCGAAATTTTCATGTCACATTCAGATCGAATTTTCAGGTCTTGTCGAATATTGTCACCCATAATCTACATGCCCCATGTGCATCAAAAATTTATTTAACACAAGCATTTAATTTCAAATAATATTAACTAATAATGATTCAATAATACTTTCCTTGATTATCTCATTATCCTTTGAGTAGTACAACAAAACATTTTATTTTCATAAACTATTTCATGGGCGTATTTATTTTCACTAATTATATATAATTAAAAAAAACACATAAATGACATTTAATCTTTTTTTAAACGAAAGTCTTCTTATCAATTATATAAAATGGATGACTGGCTGACTGTCTGTTTGTCCGTTGATTAAAATATTTGCCCTCCTTTAAGCGAATATAATTTTGAAGTAATATAGTTATTAAAATTTTGCTTAATGGTTTGAAAAAATATATTTAATTTATATTTTCGTTTTATAATAAATTAATCTATTTTTTAAATATTCAAAATATTATTTATATTTTTTTAAAATAAAAACCATCATGCCCAGCCCCATTCCCGTTGGGCTGCCATCAACATTTAATAAAAATGAAAATATTATTTATTAAAGCTATTAAATATTTTTATTTCAAATTCAAATTATAATAAAATAAATTAAAAATAACAAAGAAAATAAAATTAGAAAGCGACTCAAAGGGGCCCTGAGCTCCATCCGCACATGCAGAGAAGCTGGGACGGATTTAATCGGTGGCACGTGTGGAAACATTTGTCTGGAGACGGGTAGAAGCGGGTGGGGGCTCCTTGATCGGGATCCAATGTTCTATTAATTGAGGGGGGATGGAACTCCGTGCACTCGTGTCTGTACCACTCGTGTCTGTATCGGCGCCGACTCCGAGACGAGACGAGCTAGTTCGCGGCGGAAGGCTCAAGCCGCTCAACATGGGCTGAGCAGAGCGCAGAAGCTTGGTGGGCTCATGAGGTGCCATTGGAATATGAAAGGGCCCATGGACGAGCGAGGCTTTGTTTTTACGTGGCAAAATGGCGTTGGGTGTCAGTTTATGCACGAAGCCGTGTGGATTGCCACGAATCCCTGAGATGCTACGAATTGCCAAATGGGCCCGGTGAATCTCTACCGGGGCCCAGATGATTCTTAAAACATGGTGATTTATAGTAGTTTAATTTGGTTTAGGGTTTAGGGTAATGAGTAATTGCAGGAATGATTTAGGTTTTATTTGGGACAGCTTATCGCTATTATTTTTTGTAGCTTCTAAACAATTTTTGTGCCTAAAAGATACCCTTAAGATTTATTTGGGACAGTCGTAGCATTTTAACCAGAAATTTTTTTGAAAAGCAAGTAGAACTAATAAAAAAATAATAGCCAAACTAAATAATGATTATGATTTTAAAAATAAAATAATGAGAAAATGATCCAAATAGACACTTAAGTTTCGTTTGGGATAACTTTTGTACAACTTTATAAAACAGAGTTTTAGTACTTTTTTTTTTAAATTAAAAATTATACTAAAACTTTATTTTATAAAGCAGTACAAAAGTTGTCCCCAAACGAAGTCTTAGTTTTGAGTAGCTTATTCTTTATCTATTTTTTATGTCTTTTTTTAAAATCATTTATCATAGATTTTTTTAATAAAAGATGAAAAAAAAATTCATTTGAGATTTTGTATTTTCTATTTGTAGAAAAAACCACATTTTATTTGCTATGTTTAGAAAAATAAAAATAGTCAAAAATAATCTCAAATAAACCTTTGAAGCTTATGCTTTTTTTCTTTTACCATAATAAATGGTTAAATGCTACTTACTCAACCAATTATACCATCCCAAATACACCTTAAAATAAATTAAAAAAAAAAATCTATAATTTTAAAATCAAAATAGGAACTTTTTTTATCTTATCCAGCAAAAAAATAATAAAAAGTTTATTACAAATAAAATCTTAATTTCTATTTGAGGCAGTTTTCTTTCTTATTTTATTTCTAAAAAGTTGTAAAAATTTTGATACCCTTTACTTTGTTACTGGTGCTCTTGAAATTTTGAAGATGAAAAATAATTTTGCAACTAAATTTATAAATGTATGATAAACATAAAAAATTTATTATCCGACTTTATATATATATAACTTTAAAAAAATTATTTTTCTATAATAGTTATTCAATATGTTTTTAAATAGTGAAGTCACATCAAACAGACAGTTATCAATTCAATCAATATCAAATTTTTTAAAATTCTAAAGTGCTTTTAATTAATCTGCTTATCTCGATGCAAAAAGAGCTCGTTGAGCTCACAGTGCAATACGGTTCATTATGTTATTAGAATCAATGTTTTAAAAAACAAGTCAGTCTTGCTTTCTATTTTATTATAATAATTTGGAAAATAGTATTTTCTATTGTTTCGTTGACTTAAAGAATTTAGTTTAAATTATGATTTCAAATTTCTTACTCTATATAATATTTTAAAAAATATAGGATAACTTTTTAAACTTGGTATTATTAAAACTTTATTAATGTAATTAAATATTAAAACAATAACAATTTAAAAATAGACAAAGTCACCTTTTAAAAAATATTAAAATATTTTTGATTTTTTTACTGCTTTTTTATAATGATGGTTTACTATCTTAACATGTCTAAAAAATCTTGGATTTATAAAATCTGTTTGGGATGACTGTAAGTTTTGATAAAGTTGTTGTTAGAAAAATAATTTAGCTAGTTTAATTATAAAAAAGAAATAAAAAAATAAAAAAATATTAATTAAATTAAATTATGATTATTATTTGAAAAATAAAATAGTTTCTTTTTTTCTTGAAGGATATATAGGAAGGAGAAAAGTAAGGAAGAATTGCTCTGATATGTTGTACAGTCTAATACTCTATGGAGGTTCCATAATGATAGCTAGTTAAGATTGAAATAATTGGGATTCAGACATTGGGGTCAGTTTGGAATATTTATAAACATATAATAATGTAAGTACATGAATTCTGTCCCTCTTATTTCTTTCGTCTCTACATGCATGCCATATATAGTTTATTATGGTTAGATTCCAGTGGTCTGCATCTATTCATCATACGATGAATACCTCTCATATAACAATTCCTCATAGTTGCAATGTGCTTTTCACGGCTTGTACGTAGCGATAAACTATGTGGGCTGGCATTATCAAAGCTAGCAGTTCCTTCTCTCTCTCTTCCACCCTCGAAAGGGCGCTTGACACGTAACTAATTCTCAGCTGACTTAGAAAAGCACTCACCCCAAAAACTTCCTGGTCCACATTCGAATGGGCCCCACTTAAGAGGTAATGCCGCTCGAGGGGAATCGAGCACAGGTTGAGGGGTTCCCAATCGTACTCGCCCACCAACCAATTACGTAACGATGGGTATCTCTCTTTCTCTTGAAATCTATTTAGACTAGCTATATATATATATATATATATATATATATATATATATATATATATATATATATATATATATATATATATATATATATATATATAAGATAATTATGATATTTTTGTAAATAAAATTATCCTTTTAAAAATTGCTATAAATATTATAAATAAATTTTTTTAAACTGCCATATGTTAATAATTCTAATTGTAAAAAAAAACTTCCCGTCATAAAATGTTTTAAAAATTTGCCAAAATAGTATAACAAATAGTGGCCAAATGAAGCTTTAATTATACCTAAAAAAATAAAATAATAAAAAAATTAAGTTCAAATGAGCGTGCTACCCGACTCTGCCCGCGCAGACGCTGCTCGCCCGCGTATGCACTCCCGCGTGCCCGCATCTGCGCGCCCGAGCGCTCGTATCCGTGCGCCGCGTGCGCATGCGCGCTCGCCCGCCCGCCCGATCGACCGCCTGCGCTTGCGCACTCTCCTACGCGCTCGCACGCCCGCCCGGCTGCGCACCCAAGTTCTGCCCTTTTGCGTCCAGTTGTCGTGTCGGGTCGGGTCAACCCGGCAACCCGACGGGTCGGGTCCGGGTCTGAGTTTCCAACCCGTTTACCTACCCGCGTCGAATTAGGGTCGACCCGATTGAACTTGGGTTAGTTCCGGATTCGACCCAAATCCGACCCGTGACCCGAAATTGACACCCCTAATTGTATCACATGTAAAATATTTCTCGGATAATAAATTTTTATTCACCGACAGGAAACTCGTACTAATTACTAAACAAATCAGGCGGCACCAAGCTTCCATCCATGTGATTCATGATGCCTTTGCGAAGTACACGTGGCGGTGGCTCATACAACATCATTGACCGTGCAGACGGAAATTATTTGGCGAACGCTACAGCCGTGGCTGATCTCATCAGATGCAAGACCATCTCCCAAATTGAGCTCTATCTTTTTTTTTTTTTTTTTTTTTTAATTGTGCTCTCTATCTTCATTCACTACAACGAAAAAAAATTTACAGTACTTTTTAAATAGAAATATTTGAGCAATGCTTCTTTTTAGAAATAAAAAATCTCATTTGAATTCCTCTCATTTGTGGGTTGTATAATTTACTTTATTATTTATAATATATATATATACAATATGTTTAATCACTGCAATTAATGTGCTGAGATTTTTAATTTCCCCAGCTGTTTCATAATCTCCATCAAACGGCTTTCCAATGATTTTGTAAAAATTTAGAACACCTGTAAACTTCTTTACAGTGAATAAAATCTTTCAAAACAGTTTAAAAAGCCCCTTTTCTGTAGCTGCCTACAGGTTTTCAATTTAATTTGTCAGGTTTGCACTATCTACCCTGAAGAACATTTTTAAGAAAATAATAATAAAATATATATTTAATTTGAACTCTACATACACTTCCTAAGGTCTCGATTGAGACGGATTAATTTTACCTTCTATGTTTTGTAACGGCATAATTATTTTTTGGTTGCTTTTTGTATGCAACGTTTCTGTAAAAATGCTTTTCACAGAACGTCAGTTTTCTATTATTTTGAGAAACTTTTTGATATTTTCTTCAATCAATATTTTGAAACTATCTTTTATAAAAAGTACTGGGCAACCGACAGAAGCCTATAACATTATGAAGACCATAGCATAAAATTCGTCAATACATGATAAAGAATTGAATATGGAGATATTCACCCAATATTTTTAGCTTGGTTACATTGTTCTATTTTATGGTAAACCATTTGCAAAAAAATTACAAATTTATGTGGCCCAACAACATTTTGATCATATCATGGGTCAACGATGGCCAGCACTTGGTTGGGCATCTTTATAACACCGAAATTGTTATTACGTTCGGTTGGCAGGCCAATGTTGCTCCCATTTCATCCAGACCAACGTTATAGAAATAGGCATGCCACCCAAAATTAACCAATCGATCTATTTATAAATTTAGAGTAAGACAATGAACTTTTTCAGTGGATCCGACGAATTTCTCCGAGTCAATGAAGTTTGCTTATGGGACCTCAATTATGTAATGAATGAGAAGAGATGTGAAAGGATTCATGACTCAAATGATTCAAAATACAGATTTTATGAGAAAATTAATCATTCTCATATCTTTTGTTAATATGGGCACTTTTCCTTATCATAAATCACAATTAAAAAAAAAAAAAATTGGACCATTTGTAACAGTTGAAATATTTTTACAAAAGATGTAGATACAATGAAAAATTATTACAAGCGGAGACCGGATTAGTTCTTTGCACTTTTACCGCAAAGATAAAACTAGACAATTCTTTATGTCTAATCTCCGAACATAATAATCTCTATTGGTTATGGGGATCATATTATTGTTTTATATAAAAATATCGAAGTTGTCGAAGCGACCCTTGAGAACTCTCCTTGAAGAATGCAGCTAACTTTAGCTGTTGGCATTTTCTTGATTGAAATTTGTTGATCGACACTTTTTAACAATCTAGAGGAAAAACCTTTGGGCCCTAAATTTGGTTCAAGATAGGCTTACTATTGTCTCAGAATGTTAAAAGTAAATGCTTATGAAAACCATGTTAAATGAGATTTAGATGAGATTGGATGCCTAAATTAGTAGCGGTTAAAACCGTTGGTAAAAAACATCTACAACAGCTGTTTCAAAACCACTGCTATCAAATGCTGCGGAAATCACCATTTTTGATAGTGAGGGGAAGTTGACTAAAATTTGTATTTAAATAACCTTAATGACAACACGCCCTTACCTCGGAGCAATTATTACGTCCTCCGATAGGATGCAGAGGAACGTTTGGTCGGAGGCAAAATCGTGTCAAAAAACGAGAAATACCGAGCAATACCAAACAATAACAAGGAATACCATCATGTGAAGACCCAATACCGAGTTATACCAAGCAATACCGAGTTATACAAAAAAATGCTGAATTTTTCCTAGAAAAAACTCGGTATTGCTCGGTATAACTCGGTATAGGTCTTCACAGAGCGGTATTTCTCGTTATTATCAAATAATACCTAACAATACCGAGCAAAAACCGAGGATTTTGCCTCCGACCAGACGTTCCTCTACGTCCTTTTACCGGACGTAATAAAAATTCCTTACCTCGGCCTGATACATTTTACGAAGTCTTTCCTCATTAGTAAGGTGCGATAACTTCCAAGATGAGCAAAACATTATAGCACAAAGTATCAATGTTTCAACTCCATGGCACTCAACACTTAAGAATATAGGATAAATGGATGTCAGTCTCCTCCAAAAATCCATTAGAGGAATCAACTTAGTTCTATATCTATTCATACTATTTAAAGAAAGAAAAAAATTACAGAATCAATCTCTTTTAGTTGAAGTATATCTTTTTAAGCACAAGATTAACTCCGTTTTGCCCAAATAAAATGGTCAGTGCTACACCAAAAATCATGAGAACTAAATTTATTTGAACAAACATGAATATTGACATAATTTCTAGATCTCAAAATATCCGAATGTAGATTTTGCTTTGAGTAATCCAAAATCAACTTTTAATAAATTTATAATTAAAATCAATGTCTCGATGAGATGAACCTGTTGAGCTCAATACTAGTATTGGGATTGTGTTGATTGCACACAATGATTTTCGAAAGCAAAAAAAGCGTGAGGCCACAGGAAGGAAATTAGCCTGACGCATGTTGATCAAAAACCTAAATAATTGAAATGACCTCCGTTTGAAAAAGAAACCGTTCCGGGGTATTGGGGGATAGATGAAGCAGCTATGATCGACGCCCATATTGGCCAGGGTTGTCAACCGACAAAAATAATAATTTTGCTTGCTTGTGCAAGTCAATGCTGTATTGATGTTATTGTGCGAGCCGATGTTGGATTGATGTTAAGAGTATAAACGAGTCAAATCGAGTTTGAGTCATTGCTAACTCGAGCTCAACTCATCGGCCAAATCATGAGCTCGAACTCGAGTCGAGCTCCAACAACTAGCTCGAACTCGGCTCATTGTGAAAAAGGAAGTCTCGCGAGCAGCTTGGGAGGTTGTGCACGGCTTCATTGCAGAAGACGACATCGCTTGCACCGGAGAAGGTCGCGGGACTAGCATCTGCCAAAGAAGAAAGTTGCAAGTGAAAAGAGAAATTAGAATTTGCTTTTTAATCTTGGTAACAGCACAGGACAATTAATTCTTCTTTTACCTTTCGAAAAAAAGTTAGCTGCTATTAACAGCATTGGACAACAAAGACAGCGGGCCAATTTTTTTTTTAGTTTTTATGTTTTTTTTTCAGGTTATACTGTTGCTTTTATTATGATAAAAAAGACTTAAATCTATTTTAAAAAATAATATCTTTTATGATGACCTGGCTTGCGGGCTCATGAGCCGAGCCTTATCAAATTTAACAAGTTCAAGCTCGTGGCTTATTATTAAGCTTGACTCTTCAGCTCGTTATTGAGTTGAGTGTACATGAATGGCAACAATGACGTAGCGAAAAAGTCGTGGCACAATCAATTTTAAAAGGAAAAATCTTACATCAACTATATATTTGAAATTAATAACAAATATCAAATAATACATAAATACTCAATCCATCATATTCCCATAACCCAACTGGCCCCCCTCACCCCTCACGACTCAAACAAACTCATGCTCGACCCCTCTCGTCTCCTGTTCCCTCTCACATGAAGTCTGTTGGCTCAAGATAAACGACACGAATGCATGAATCTCGCTTTGCAGACATAGGATTCCATTATCCTTGGGTCAAATTATAGGTAATGAGATTTTCCCTGAAGGTAGTGTCAGGGTTTAATTAGATTCAGAGTCCTTACTTTCCATGAGCGCAAGCACTCATAGTTAATTACCCCTCTTAATATGTAAGATAGAAATCTTGATTAAAGATGAATAATTTTTAAGTATTTTAGTCTCATTTGTGGGGAAAATGGAAGTAAACCCAATCGAGATCCTATGATTTCGTCGTCCCGATTATACCGTAGGTTTTCAGTTTACCAACACTAACAATTATTGACTGTAGTATTTAGGGATATGATTAGCATCCATAGGTTGCCTCAACTCAGAGATCACAAGTAGACTGAGCTAGTTAGATGTGAGTTTTAATTTATTTGAATTTTTAGGATTTACATATATTAGAATACCCAACAATTAAATATTGGGCATCATAATCTATATGACCAAGTTGTACGAACTGCTATTGGGTCACTTCTAAATAAAATAATAAGACCCGCTTTCAGGCATCTTCTAAATAGAAGTTGTAAGACATATTGCTTGAGAAAAAACTCCTCTCAAAGTAAATATGAAACATCAGGCAATTTAACACATATGGCTAAATTATAAGACCCGACATTAGGCTACTTCCAAATGAAAGCAGTAAGACCTATAAAACCCAAATAATTAGTCAACTTTTAATAGGAGTCGTGAGACCTATTATTTGAAAAATTTCTATTCCTGCCACCACCGCCATCACTTAGGTAACTTCCTCCATTCTTTCTTCGTCCTCTTCTAGTCTTTCTTCTTCCTCCTCTTTTTACTTTTTCTCTTCCTCTTCTTCTTCTCCTTCTTCACCTTCTTCTTTCTCCTTTTTCTTCTTCTTCCTTATCATTTTCTTCTCTAAACCTAAACCTAACCCTAGCCCTAACCCTACCTTTTTAATTTCTCTCTCCATACCCCTCAAAATGCCATCCTCTCTTCACAAAAAAGCCTCCTCAACCCTCTACACCATCCAGTCCAGAAAGCCTCATCCTTCTCAACTTTTTCTCTCTAGACCTAGAGAGAAAAAATTCTCTCTAGAAAGAGAAAATTTATAATTTCTTTCTTCAAACACCTCCCTCTCCACCACAAATATCTCTCACCCTCATTCCCTTTTTTCTCTGTACCTAGAGTGAAAAAAATTACATTCTCCTCTCTATAAAATTGGAGGGAGAGAAAGAGATTTTCTCTCTCTCTAGCACCACACTCCTCACCACCACAATATTCTCACACCATTTCCATAAAAACCTAGCCTGTCCCTCTCTTTCCATTCTCTTTCTCTCAAAAACGAGAGAAAACTCGTATGGAGGGCCCCACTCTACTATAGCAACCAAGGGACATAGTGTGCCAAACACAAAGGCTTTCCTCTGCCCCTCAATCAATGCCAACCCCTAACCAACAAAAAGGGACCGACCACATATAAGCCTAGTGAATAAAATGTGAAGGGGAGTGAGTGCTTTAAATTCAACTCTCCCTCTACTCTACATCTATGTTTCTTCATTTCCATCTCTATTTGAAGTCTTTACACGGTGAATCTCAATGTCAAAGATCCTAAAATTCACCATGGCCACTAAAACATATTTATCTACATGTCAGTGTAGTTCTTAAAACTAGCACGTATCTTTGTAACACACTTAGAATTTTCCCTTGATAAAAGTCTAGCATGTATCTTTGTATCACACTTAGAATTTTCCCTTGATAAAAGTCTAGCATGTATCTTTGTATCATACTTAGAATTTTCCCTTGATAAAAGTCTAGCATGTAATTGGAACGTAAGGTTATCAGTTTTGATAACCGCATGGAATTCATATTGTGGCTTGGACATGTACTATTAGCATTTTCTCCTTGGATGGCAATTGCCGTAGAAAACACTTTTTGATAACCTGCACTTTTATACGGGAAGGAAGGCTATTGGTGTTAGGTTGATGGATGGTTGATCCCTAGGGATTCCATTAATTGCATTTAGTACTTTTTCAAATTAAACCTATAATTTTCAAATTTTCTTTCTTACTAGGCCGAGTTAATTTCTTAATTATTTTTCAACTTGGTAAACCATTATAGGTAAGGGTTAAATTTCGACCAACATAGGTACAAATATCTTATGCTGTTTTGTCCCGCTTATCCTGTTCTACACTATTTTTTGTGAAGAGTTTGTGAAAGATCGAAAGTTTGTGCGAGTTTTATGCTTTTTTATATCATAATACATCTAATTATGATGTTGGCTTAACATTTGTTTGTTATTCTTAATATTATGCTTATTTAATTTTTATGCACTATTTAAAAATTATAAAATATTGCCCAAGTCGTATTGTCCTATATTTCTAATAATTAACATGTCTTGTCTCATGTTTGTAGCGACGCATCATAGTCACCAGCATGTTACCCCCCTCCCCCTCCTTATCAGTGCATTCCCCAACTAGATAATGTGTGAAACTTGTTTTCTCGCAATGAAGTTGTTGAACTCCAAAAAGTCATCTACTCACCAGTGCACTCGCTTGCTCACCACAAGCAAATATATTTGCACGACCATATACAGTTGGCTACTCATCGGAGCATTCACTTACTCACCAATGCACTTGCCAGCATACTCGCATGCTTGCCAATGCATTAACTGGTTGCCAAGTGCACTTGCTCACTCGCCTACTCACTTGCGCTCTCCTTTTATTTTAACATGCACGTCAATTAATTTTGATCTAATTTTGTCCCAAATTTAGTTTAATCCAAACCCATGTGGAGAGCCCCCCCTTTACTATAGCAACCAAGTCAAAATGAGCTTTTAGACCCCTGTGTGCCAAGCAAAAAGGCTTTTCTCTACTCCTCGATCAATGCCTACCCCTAACAGACAAAAAGGAACAAACTACTTGCAAGAAACCCTAGTGAATAAAACGTGAAGGGATGTGAGTGCCCCAAACTCAACTCTCCCTCTACTCTACATCTATGTTTCTTCATTTCCATCTCTATTTGAAATCTCTACAAGGTGAATCTCAATGTCGGAGAACCTAAAATTCACCATGGCCACTTAAACATAGTTAATCTACATGAAAGTCTAGTTCTTAAAACTAAGCAAGGTCATAATTCTTAACACAAGTTCAATTGTGTCCAACAACCATGTTAAGAAAAGATTGGTTTTAACCTACTATATAGCTATGTATGTGTTGAGTATGACTCAAAGTACTCTATGGTCCAACCACGACGAATGCTCATTAGAAAGGATGATATATCTTTAAAGCATAATTATTTATGTGGCGGGTATAAATCTCTCAAAAATGCCTTAGTGCTAATGCACCATCCATAATTTTTTTTTTTTTTATGTTGGGCATTGGCCAACATGACTTCTCTATCGCCCCCTAACCCAAAGGCTCTGACAAGCCCATGCTAAAATTTCAAGGGAATGAGGACATCTCTAATGCAAATGTAATTAAAATGCCATTAGAACATTTATTAGTCACTTTAAGATGAAAATGAGAAAAAATCATTCATAAACTCTAAAAGATGGGAAAATACATAAAATGAAACAATTAATGAAAAATGTTACTTCTGAGTGATAAATGAACTTTCCAAATGAGCACGATCGTCTCCCATGACGCTTTTAAGGAATATGTGAACAAGTGGCTTAGAATGTCGATAATGAACTACAAATATACAGGACTTGCAATAATGTGCTCTCCAAACTCTACATAATACAAAAAGATTTGAGTATGGGAGACTTTAAAACAATGACGTGTCTAAGTTAAGCTCACAAGCAACTCTCCTATCATGCCCATATAAAACCAAGTCACCATAACATAAGACAAATGGGCCAGTCACCTTCAATCAAGCCATAAACCAGCTCAAGTTTTTTAGCATCACAAGCCTCAAAGGTTTTGAATTTCAATTAATTTTTTTTTTTAATTTTCTCAAAATTTAAAATTTACCATATTGATATTGGATTTTCAAAAATAGAAAATTCCAATAAACATTTTGAAATTTTTATAAGAGCTTCATCTCATCAAACTCCACCTAGTATTAAGTTTTCATGCCAAGCTTTCATTTCGATCATCACAACAAATTAATCTTTTAAAGTCATTTTTCAACTTCCCAGGATTCTTAAAAACTGCAATTTTTACTAAAAAAATTATGAAAATTGTTTAGTGGCATTCACTCACCTATATCTAACTCTAGTAAAAATTCCAAGCAATATTTTCCAACGTTTTGAAAACCGGACCGGACCGGCCGGTTCAACCGGCACCCGGCCGGCCGGCCGGTTCGGTCATCTAACGAAACCTGGAAATCAACGGACCGGCTTTGAACCGGTCCGACCGGCAGTCGGACCGCGAACCCGGCGAACCGGAAACCGGGAGAGAACCGGTCACTTAAGCTTAAATGAGATTTCCACCGTCTGATTGAAATCATACGGTATTTTAAGTATTAGTAAAACACTAAAACATGTAAAGGTAAACCTAATTTCATTTTCTACCTCCCGTAACTCCCGAAGCCTCCCGTCTCCCGTCTCCAATTTTTTCCTTCGTCTGGTCGCTACAGCTCCTCCTTCGTCCGTTCGTCGCTGGTCGCTGTAGCTCCTCCTTCGTCGTTCGTCGCTGCAGCTCCTCCTTCGTCCGTTCGTCGCAGGTTCTTGAATATGAGAATTTATTCTTCTTCTTTTTTTAAGTAATTTTTTACACATTTAAGCTTGCATTTCTTCTCCATCTATGCTTGATTGCTTGCAGTAATGGCTGAGATATACCGAATAAGGCATAAGCTGCCTCATGAGGCAACCTGTGCAGACATCATGATTTTAGATTTTCATGGTTTTAGACTTTAGCTAAGAAATTATAATGGAAACTTTTTCTCTATTTTCTTTGAAGTCTTAGAAAATCATTCTTGTTGTCCGTGATTGGATTCCAGTTGTGTTCTGTTTTCCTGCTAGCTCGCAAACCTCCATGCCTTGGAATTCCTTTAAATAATATATTTCGTAATTAAAACAAAACCTGTGCAGTGCAGACATCATGATTTTAGCTTTTTATTTCTCAGAAAATCTTGCCATTGTGTTCTGTTTTCCTGCTAGCTTGCAATCCCAGAACATGACCTTCAAGTGTTGAAGGCTTGAAGTTTTAAGAATTTAGGAACATGCAATTAAAAAGATTAGTTCCAAATGGCTGATTCTAAAGGATATGAGATTTGTTGATTAGAACATGAGTGTAAATTTAACACTTAATTATTTTTTTTAATAATATTATTATTTATTACGTCATCCGGTTCGACCCCGGTTCGACCGGTCGAACCGTGAACCTCTTCTTCTTCCGGTTTGTTGTCCGGTCCGGTTTTCAAAACCTTGATATTTTCACAATGTTAAAATCTAAAATTTTCTAAAATTACAAAAATATCAATACCCCTAATTTAGCAATTTAATCTTCTTGAGTGACCAAATTACATGAAAATTGTACATATTTTTTGTTCCTCTACCAAATACTTCAAGTCATTTGTTCATCCGAGATGAGGCTAAATTATCCCTCTAAAATGAGACTCAAATAGCACCAAACTAATCCCTCGTCTCTCCTACAATGAGATTGAGGAAGTTGACTATATAAAGGTTGTAGCAATGTCCACTAAGTTTTTTGCCCCTAACTCTCTGGTACGAGGTCAAAATATATCTCTCAAAATAGAATTGAACTAACACCTCTCCAAAATGAGGATAAACTACAAGCATACTATCCATAGACAAAATAAAAAAATATCCAAGATCAAGTTAAACTACAAACCCTATGAAATGAGGATAAACCATAACTCCAAAACTCAAAATGCTCCACCATATGAGATCAAGTTAAATTAACAACCCTTATGAAATGAGAATAAACTAAAACTCCAAAACTCAAAATGTTCCACTATATCAAGTGTCCACAATGTCAAATGTACGTAAATCAAATGTTCCTCGGTCATTTCTCTAGGACAAGGCTAAATTAGTACCCTCAATTAAATCTCTCAATTCCCCTACAATGAGGTTGACACAGTTAATGCCCTCATTAATATATTAATATTCCATTATAAAAATAAAAAATATAAATAGATATGCATGCTCCCTGTCAATTCCTAAAAAAAGAAGATAAATGACAGTTGCATACAAAAAATTGCTCCTAGAATGACGTACTTCAAGTTCTATCTCTAATGAAGCCTATCCATGCTTATTAAATCAAGCACGGCTACAAAATCAATCCTCCTGGCCAATTCACAAAGAATCCATGCCAACTAATTTTGATCATGAATGATTAAGAAAAATAGGCTAAATGCCCCTTCTAAATGTTGCATCATTGGCTAGTCAAACTATATCAAATCTCAATTATTTGATTTACCACTCCATTAATCAAGTCATATTTATCCTCAACAGGTCACATTTTTTATATACAATTGAATATCAACACAACTCCACTCAAATAAATCATATCCTCAAAGAAATTTATTTTAAACTTATTTATAAGTTAACAAATATAAAGCTCAAATCTCTTAGGAATTGTTATGCCAACTAACAAACTCTCAAATGTTGTATCCATAGTAAAATCTGTCAAAGATCAATAGTTAAATTTAATCCCAATGAGTTGCTGCAAAACTAATAACCAATTTAATGTACGTGTAGTAGATCGCCCTATTAACTTTCCAATTGAACTGACAACCTACCTGCAAATAAATCCTAAGGCCAATTCACAAAGAATCCATGCAAACTCAATTTGACCATGAATGATTAAGAAAATCAAGCTAAATAGCCTTCTAAATGTTGCAACTTTGACTAGTCAAATTATGTCAAATCTTGATAATTTGATCTACCAATCCATTAATTAAGTCATGTTTATCCTCAACAAGTCACATTTTTGGTATACAATTGGACTTCAACACTACTACACTCAAATAAATCATATCCTCAATAGAGTTTAGGGACTTGTTATGCTAACAAACAAACTCTCAAATTTTGTATTCATAGTAAAGTTTATCAAAGATCAATAGTTAAATTTAATCCCAATGAATTGTTCCATCAAATAATAGCCAATTTAATGTATATGTAGTAGATCGCCCTATTAACTTTCCAATTAACATGACAACCTAAATAAATCCCAAGGGGCTTTACCACCACACAAGCCCTTAAAGGACCCCATGCTTATTTAATCAAGCAGCTAATAAACCAATCATCCTGGCCAAGGCCGGCCCAGGAGGGGCCGGTTGGACCGGTCCAACCTTGACCGGTCTTGGTCTACAACCGGCGGAGGCTAGGCAACAAAGAGGGGGGCGGAAAATCCAATGGGGCCCACTTGGAGTTAAATCCAATATTAGGAGGGAAAATTTGAATTAGAAGGGTAATTAGGTAATTTGTAATCCTCCATTCATGATTAATTAGGGGGAATAGGGGGGAATTAGGATTATCTTGAATTTTGAATCTTATTTTGAGATCTAGGGTTTTCTTTTGGGCTCTTGGCAACGCCGGAGATTAGCAGAGTTTTCCTTCCTCTCGAATTGAAGGAAATTGTATCTTTGCTTGCTTTCTTGGATTATCTAGTGAAATACCATTGCTCTATTGGTTTTCCTACAAGTTTTCTCTCCAATTTCCTCAGTTTTCTGCTGTTATTGGCTGATTTCCTGCTGCGAACAGCAGTTTTCCCTGCTGCGATACTTATTTTAGGTGGAATTGCTTGTGCATATAAGTATTTCCTATCAAAAATCCATGCCAACTCAATTTGATAATGAATGATTAAAAAAGGTAGGCTAAATTCCCCTTCTAAATGTTGCATCATTGGCTAGTCAAATTATGTCAAATCTCGATAATAACCAATCCATTAATCAAGTCATGTTTATCCACAACAAGTTACATTTTTGGTATACAATTGGACTTCCACACTACTCCACTCAAATAAATCATATCCTCAATGGAGTTTATTTTGAACTTATTTATAGGTAAACAAATATAAAGTTCAAATGTCTAGGGAGTTGTTATGCCAACTAACAGTCTCTCAAATTTTGCATCAATAGTAAAGTCAATCGAAGATCAATAGTTAAGTTTAATCACAATGAGTTGCTCCATCAACTAATAACAAATTTAATGTATGTGCAGTAGATCGCCCTAACTTTCTAATTGAAATGACAACGTACCTATAAATAAATCCCAAGGGACATTATGACCTTGCAAGCCTTTAAAGGCCTCCATGCTTACTTAATCAAGCAACTTTAAAATCAATCCACCTAGCCAATTCACAGAGAATCCATGCCAACTCAATTTGATCATGAATAGTTAAGAAAAGTAGGCTACATGCCCCTTCTAAATGGTGCATCATTGGCTAGTCAAATTACGTCAAATCTCGATAATTTGATCTACAAATTCATTAATCAAGTCATGTTTATCCCCAACAAGTAACATTTTTGGTATATAATTAGACCTCAACACTAATCCACTCAAATAGATCATATCCTCAATGGAGTTTATTTTAAACTTATTTATAAATGAACAAATATAAAGCTTAAATGTCTAGGGAGTTGTTATGCCAACAAACAAACTCTCAAAATTTGTATCCATAGCAACGTCTCTCAAAGATCAATAGTTAAATTTAATCACAATGAGTTGCTCCATCATCTAATAACCAATTTAATATGTGTAGTAAATCGCCCTATTAACTTTCCGATTGAAACCACAACCTTCTTGAAAATAACTCCTAAGGGACTTTACGACCATGCAAGCCCTTAAAGGGCCCCATGCTTATTTAATCAAGCAGCTTTAAAATCAATACTCCTGGCCATTTCACAGATAATCCATGCCAACACAATTTGATCATGAATAATTAAGAAAAATAGGCTAAATGCCCCTTCTAAATGTTGCATCATTGGCTAGTCAAATTACGTCAAATCTCGATAATTTGATCTACAAATCCATTAATCAAGTCATGTTTATCCCCAACAAGTCACATTATTGGTATACAATTGGACTTCAACACTACTCCACTCAAATAGATCATCCTCAATGGAGTTTATTTTAAACTTATTTATAAATGAACAAATATAAACTCAACTGTCTAAAGAGTTGTTATGCCAACTAATGAACTCTCAAAATTTGTTTCCGTAGTAAAGTCTCTCAAAGATCAATAGTTAAATTTAATCACAATGAGTTGCTCCATCAGCTAATAACCAATTTAATGTATGTATAGTAGATTGCCCTATTAACTTTCCAATTGAAATCACAATCTTCGTGCAAATAAGTAACAAGGGACTTTACCACCATGCAAGCTCTCAAAAGATCCTCCCCCCATAAAAAAAAAAGAAAATCCTCCGAGATCAAGTTAATCTAACAACCCCTATTAAATGAGGATAAACTATAACTCCAAAACTCAAAATGCTCCACTATATCAATTGTATGTAAATCAAATGCTCCTCGATCATTTCTTTAGGACAAGGCTAAATAATTACCCACCTACAAGGTTAACACAGCTAATGCCCCCATTAAAATATTAATATCCCATCTATAAAAACAAAATATATGAATACATGTATGTTTCCCTTAAATTCCTTCGAAATGAAGATAAATGACAATTGCATATTAAAAAATGCTCCTAGAATGACAACTTCAAGTTTTATCTCTTATGCAGCCTATCTATGCTTATTTAATCAAGCCCGGCTACAAAATCAATCCTCTTGGCCAATTCACAAAGAATCCATGCCAACTTAATTTGATCATGAATGATTAATAAAAAACAAGCTAAATGCCCCCATCTAAATGTTGCAACATTGGCTAGCCAAAATTTATCAAATATCAATTATTTGATTTACCAATCCATTAATCAATCCATGTTTATCCCCACCAGGTCACATATTTTATATAAAATTGGACATCAACACTACTCTACTCAAATAAATTATATCCTCAATGTAGTTTATTTTAAACTTATTTATAAGTAAACACATAGAGCTCAAATGTCTAGGAAATTGTTATACCAACTAAAAAGCTCTCAAATTTTCTATCCATAGTAAATTCTATCAAAGATCAATAGTTAAATTTAACCCCAACGAGTTGCTCCATAACTAATAACCAATTTAATGTATGTGTAGTAGATCGCCTTATTAACTTTCCAATTGAAATGACAACCTTCCTACAAATAAATCCTAAGGGACTTTACCACCATGCAAGCCCTTAAAAGCCCCCATGCTTATTTAATCAAGCAACAACAAAATAAATCCTTCTGGCCAATTCACAGAGAATCCATGCCAACTCAATTTGATCATCAATGAATAAGAAAAGCAGGCAAAATGCCACTTCTAAATGTTGCATCATTGGCTAGTCAAATTATGTCAAATCTCGATAAATTGATCTAGTAATCCATTAATCAGGTCATGTTTATCCCAAACAAGCCACATTTTTTATATAAAATTGGATTTCAACACTACTCCATTCAAATAAATTATATCTTCAATACAATTTATTTTAAACTTATTTATAAGTGAACAAATATAAAGCTCAAATGTCTAGGGAATTGTTATGTCAACTAACAAACTCTCAAATTTTGTATCCATAGTAAAATCTATCAAAGATAAATAATTAAATTTAATCCCAATGAGTTGCCCCCACGTTTATTTAATCAAGCACAACTACAAAATCAATCATCCTTGCCAATTCGCAAAGAATCCATGCCAACTTAATTTGATTACGAATGATTAAGAAATGCAGGCTAAATGCCCCTTCTAAATGTTGCATGATTGGCTAGTCAAACTATATCAAATCTCAAATATTTGATTTACTAATCTATATAAGTCATGTTTATCTCCAACATGTTACATTTGTTTATATTCAATTGGACATCAATACTACACTCAAATAAATCATATCTTCAATGGAGTTTATTTTAAACTTATTTATAACTGAACAAACATAAAGCGTTTATGTCTAGGGAATTGTTATGCTAATTAACAAACTCAAATTTATTATAAATAGTAAAGTCTATCAAAGATCAATAATTAAATTTAATCCCAATGAGTTGCTCCATCAACTCATAACAAATTTAATGTATGTGTAGTAGATCTCCCTATTAATTATCCGACTGAAATAACAACCATCCTGCAAATAAATCCCAAGGGACTATACCACCATGCAAAATGCTTATTTAATCAAGCAGCTACAAAATCAATCCTTATGGCCAATTCACAGAGAATCCATGCCAACTCAATTTGATCATCAATGATAAAGAAAAACAGGCTAAATGCCCCTTCTAAATGTTGCATCATTGGCAAGTCAAATTATGTAAAATCTCGATAATTTGATCAACCGATCCATTAATCAAGTCATGTTTATCCCCAACAGGTCATATTTTTTATATACAATTGGACTTCAACGCAACTCCATTCAAATAAATCATATCACCAAAGGAGTTTATTTTAAACTTATTTATAAGTCAAAAAATATAAAGCTTAAATGTCTAGGGAATTGCTATGCCATCTAACAAACTCTCAAATTTTGTATCTATAATAAAATCTATCAAAGATAAATAATTAAATTTAATCCCAATGAGTTGCCTCCATGTTTATTTAATCAAGCACAGCAACCAAATCAATCCTCCTAGCCAATTCGCAAAGAATTCATGCAACCTCAATTTGATCATGAATGATTAAGAAATGCAAGCTAATGCCCCTTCTAATGTTGTATGATTGGCTAGTCAAACTATATCAAATCTCAATTATTTGATTTACCAATCCATTAATCAAGTCAAGTTTATCCCCAACAGGTTACATTTTTTATATTCAATTGGACATCAACAATACTCTACTCAAATAAATCATATCCTCAATGGAGTTCATTTTAAACTTATTTATAAGTGAACAAAATATAAAGCTTATATGTCTAGAGAATGTTTATGCCAACTTAAAAAACACTCAAATTTTGTATCCATAGTAAAATCTATCAAAGATAAAAAATTAAATTTAATCCCAATGAATTGCTAAATCAACAAATAACCAATTTAATATATGTGTAGTAGATCGCCCTATTAACTATTCGGTTGAAATCACAACCTTCTTGCAAATAAGTCCACAGGGACTTCACCACCATGCAAGCGCTCAAAGCCCACACCCTCAACATATTTATAAGTGAACAAATATAGAGCTGAAATGTCTAGGAAATTGTTAAGCCAACTAAAAAGCTCTCAAATTTTGTATCCATAGTTAGTTTGTCAAAGATCAACCGTTAAATTTAACCCCAATGAGTTGCTAAATATTTAATAACCAATTTGATGCATGTGCAGTAGATCATCCTATTAACTTTCCAATTGACATAACAACCTTCCTGCAAATAAATCCCAACGGACTTTACCACCAAGCAAGCCTTGAAAGGCCCCCATGCTTATTTAATCAAGCAGCTACAAAATCAATCTTTATGGTCAATTCACAGAGAATCCATGCCAACTCAATTTGATCATCAATGATTAAAAAAAACTGACTAAATGCCCCTTCTAAATGTTGCATATTTGGCTAGTCAAATTATGTCAAATCTCAATAATTTGATCCACCAATCCATTAATCAAGCCATGTTTATCCCCAACAGGTCACATTTTAGATATACAATTGGACTTCAATGCTACTCCATTCAAATAAATCATATCCTCAATGGAGTTTATTTTAAACTTATTTATAAGTGAATAAATATAAAGCTCAAATGTATAGGGAATTGTTATGCCAACTAACAGAATCTCAAATTTTGTATAGTAAAATCTATCAAAGATAAATAATTATATTTAATCCTAATGAGTTGCCCCCATGTTTATTTAATCAAGCACAACTACAACTCAATCCTCCTGGCAAATTTGCAAAGAATCCATGCCAACTTAATTTGATCACGAATGATTAAGAAATGCAGGCAAAATGCCCCTTCCAAATGTTGCATGATTGGCTAGTCAAACTATATCAAATCTCAATTATTTGATTCACCAATCTATTAATCAAGTCATGTTTATCCCCAACAGGTTACATTTTTTATATTCGTTTGGACATCAACACTACTACACTCAAATAAATCATATCCTCAATGGAGTTTATTATAAACTTATTTATAAGTGAACAAACATAAAGCTTATGTCAAGGGAATTGTTATGCTAACAAACAAACTCTCAAATTTTATATCTATAGTAAAATCTGTCAAAGATCAATAATTAAATTTAATCCCAAAGAGTTGCTCCATCAACTAATAACCAATTTAATGTATGTGTAGTAGATCGCCCTATTAACTATCCGACTGAAATAACAACCTTCTTGCAAATTTAAAAAAAAAATAAAATAAAACTTCCTGCAAATAAATCCAAAGGGACTTTATCACCACCCCCATGCTTATTTAATCAAGCAGCTACGAAATCAATCTTTCTGGCCAATTCAGAGAGAATCCATGCCAACTCAATTTGATCATCAATGATTTAAAAAAGCTGGCTAAATGAGCCTTCTAAATGATGCATCATTGGCTAGTCAAATTATGTCAAATCTCGATAATTTAATCCACCAATCCATTAATCAAGTCATGTTTATCCCCAACAGGTCACATTTTAGATATATAATTGGACTTCAACGCTACTCCATTCAAATAAATCATATCCTCAATGGAGTTTATTTTAAACTTATTTATAAGTGAATAAATATAAAGCTCAAATATCTAGGGAATTGTTATGCAAACTAACAAACTCTCAAATTTTGTATCCATAGTAAAATCTATCAAAGATAAATAATTAAATTTAATCCCAATGAGTTGCCCCTATGTTTATTTAATCAAGCACAACTTCAAAATCAATCCTCCTGGCATATTTGCAAAGAATCCATGCCAACTTAATTTGATCACGAATGATTAAGAAATGCAGGCTAAATGCCCCTTCTAAATGTTGCATGATTGGCTAGTCAAACTATATCAAATCTCAATTATTTGATTCACCAATCTATTAATCAAGTCATGTTTATCCCCAACAGGTTACATTTTTTATATTCGTTTGGACATCAACACTACTCCACTCAAATAAATTATATCCTCAATGGAGTTTATTATAAACTTATTTATAAGTGAACAAGCATAAAGCTTATGTCTAGGAAATTGTTATACTAACAAACAAACTCTCAAATTTTATATCTATAGTAAAACCTATCAAAGATCAATAATTAAATTTAATTCCAATGAGTTGCTCCATCAACTAATAACCAATTTAATGTATGTGTAGTACATCGCCCAATTAACTATCTAAATGAAATGAAAACCTTCCTGCAAATAAATCCGAAAGGACTTTACCACCATGCAAAAAGGCCCCCATGCTTATTTAATCAAGCAGCTACAAAATCCATCCTTCTGGCCAATTCACATAAAATCCATGCCAACTCAATTTGATCATCAATGATTAAGAAAAGCTGGCTAAATTTTCCTTCTAAATGTTGCATCATTGGCTAGTCAAATTAAGTCAAATCTCAATAATTTAATCTACCAATCCATTAATCAAGTCATGTTTATCCCTAACAGGTCACATTTTTTTAAATACAATTGGACTTCAACGCTACTCCATTCAAATAAATCATATCATCAATTGTGTTTATTTAAACTTATTTATAAGTGAACAAATATAAACCTCAAATGTCTAGGGAATTGTTATGCCGACTAACAAACTCTCAAATTTTGTGTCCATAATAAAATATATCAAATGTCCCAATGAGTTCCCCCAAGTTTATTTAATCAAGCACACCTACCAAATCAATCCTCCTAGCCAATTCGCAAAGAATCCATGCCAACTCAATTTGATCATGAATGATTAAGAAATGGTGGCTAATGACCCTAAATGTTGCAAGAGTGGCAAGTCAAACTATATCAAATCTCAATTATTTGATTTACCAATCCATAAATCAAGTCATATTTATCTGCAACAGGTTACATTTTTTTTATATTCAATTGGACATCAACACTACTCCACTCAAATAAATCATATCCTCAATAGAGTTTATTTTAAACTTATTCATAAGTGAACAAATATAAAGCTAAAAAATCTAAGGAGTTGTTATGCCAATGAACAAACTCTCAAATTTTGTATTCATAGTAAAGTTCATCAAAGATCAATAGTTAATTTTAATCCCAATGAATTGCTCCATCAAATAATAGCCAGTTTAATGTATGTGTAGTAGATCACCCTATTAACTTTCCAATTGACATGACAACCTAAATAAATCCGCCCAAGGGGCTTTACCACCACGCAAGCTCTTAAAGGACCCCATGCTTATTTAATCAAGCAGCTAATAAATCAATCATCCTGGCCAATTCATAGAGAATTCATGCCAACTCAATTTGAACATGAATGATTAAGAAAAGCAAGCTAAATGCCCCTTCTAAATGTTGCATCATTGGCTAGTCAAATTATGTCAAATCTTGATAATAACAAATTCATTAATCAAGTCATGTTTATCCCAACAAGTCACATTTTTTGTATACAATTGGACTTCCACACTACTCGACTCAAATAAATCATATCCTCAATGGAGTTTATTTTGAATTTATTTATAAGTGAACAACTATAAAGTTCAAATGTCTAGGCAGTTGTTATGCTAACTAACAAGCTCTCAAATTTTGCATTCATAGTAAAGTCTATCAAAGATCAATTGTTAAATTTAAGCACAATCATACTTGTCAATGGCGCAAAATAGCGGGCGCCATGGCGCACGGCGTGGCGCGGCGCACCTACGTCGCCATGTTCATGGCGAGGCACATGTGTTTAAAATAGCGCGCGCTATTTGCGCCACATGTGAGCCATGGCGCATGGCTTACAGCACAAAATTGCGCGCCAAATTGTTGCTTCCGCCGAATCGTCCCGCAGAGTAGTGCTTCTGCCAATACCGAGTGATCGGTACCACTCGGTATTGCTATGTACATGCTCGGTACCGCTAGGTACATGCTCGGTACCGCTAAGTACATGCTCGATACTGCTATGTACATGCTCGGTACCACTCGATATTGCTATGTACATGCTCGGTACCACTCGGTATTCCTATGTACATGCTCGGTATCACTCGGTACCGCTAAGTACATGCTCGGTACTGCTATGTACATGCTCGGTACCACTCGATATTGCTATGTAGATGCTCGGTACCGCTTGGTACATGCTTGATGCCGCTAAGTACATGCTCGATATTGCTATGTAGATACTCGGTACCGCTTGGTATCGCTATGTACATGCTCGGTACTGCTCGGTATATGCTCGGTACCTCTAAGTACATGCTCGGTACCGCTATGTACATGCTCGGTACACGCTCGGTACCGCTATGTACATGATTGTTTTTCATTATTATAATAGCTTGTCTTTCATTTTTAATGATATTTCATATTCATATTTATTATTTTATAATTTTTATTTAGTTTGCGCCATATTCAAAATGGCGCGCGCCACGCCGTACGCTATGCGCCATGGCTCCAAAGGGACCTTTGCGTCATAGTGCGCCATTCGCCATTAACAGGTATGATCACAATGAGTTGCTCCATCAACTAATAGCCAATTTAATGTATGTGTAGTAGATCGCCCTAACTTTCTAATTGAAATGACAACCTACCTGCAAATAAATCCCAAAGGACTTTACGACCATGCAAGGCTTTAAAGGGCCCCATGCTTATTTAATCAAGCAGCTCTAAAATCAATCCTCCTAACCAATTCACAAAGAACCCATGCCAAATCAATTTGATCAAGAAAGATTATGAATAGTATGCTAAATGCCCCTTCTAAATGTTGCATCATTGGCTAGTCAAATTATGTCAAATCTCGATAATTTGATCTACAAATCCATTAATCAAGTCATGTTTACCCCCAACAAGTCACATTTTTGGTATACAATTGGACTTCAACACTACTCCACTCAAATAGATCATATCCTCAATGGAGTTTATTTTAAAGTTATTTATAAGTGAACAAATATAAAGCTCAAATGTCTAGGGAGTTGTTATGCCAACTAACGAACTCTCAAAATTTGTATCCAAAGTAAAGTCTCTCAAAGATCAATAATTAAATTTAATCGCAATGAGTTGCTCCATCAGCTAATAACCAATTTAATATATGTGTAGTAGATCACCCTATAAACTTTCCAATTGAAATCACAACCTTCTTGAAAATAACTCCCAAGGGATTTTACGACCATGCAAGCCCTTAAAGGCCCCCATGCTTATTTAATCAAGCAGCTCTAAGATAAATACTCCTAGCCAATTCACAGATAATCCATTCCAACACAATTTGATCATAAATGATTAAGAAAAGCAAGCTAAATGCCCCTTTTAAATGTTGCATCATTGGCTAGTCAAATTACGTCAAATCTCAATAATTTGATCTACAAATCCATTAATCAAGTCATGTTTATACCCAGCAAGTCACATTTTTGGTATACAATTGAACTTCAACACTACTCCACTCAAATAAATCATATCCTTAATGGAGTTTATTTTAAACTTATTTATAAATGAACAACAACATCATCATCATCAAGCCTTTGTCCCACTGCGTGGGGTCGGCTACATGAATCCTTTTTCACCATTGTGTCCGGTTAAAAGTCAACTTCTCATTTAAATCTAATAAAGCAAGATCATTTCTAATATTTTCTAACCAAGACTTTTTCGGTCTACCTCTACCTTTCTTAACATAAGTCAAATCTAATACCACAACTTTTCTAACCGGGTCATCGAAAGGCCTCCTCCTTTTAATGTGACCAACCCATCTAAGACGACTCTCTCTAATCTTATCTTCCACTAGAGCTACTCCAACATTTTCATGTATATGCTCATTTCGTATCCTATCTCTAAGGGTCAAGCCACTCATCCACCTAAGCATCCTCATCTCTGCAACACTTAACTTAGTATTATGCTTCTCTTTTAATGGTCAACATTCGGCACCATAAAGCATTGCAGGTCTCACCACCATCTTATAGAACTTTCCCTTAAGTTTGAGGGGGACTTATCTATTGCACAATAAGCCCGATGCATTCCTCCACTTCAACCATCCAACTTGAATTCTGCTGATAATATCTCCATCAATTCCACCATCACTCTAAACAATAGATCCAAGATATCTAAAACGTGTACTCTTATTAATGAGTTGATCGCCCAAAGTCACATTCCCCTCACTAGGTCTATTGCTACTAAAATTACACTCCATATATTCAATTTTAGATCTACTCAGCGAAAACCTTTGGACTCCAAAGTTGACCTCCATAATTCAAGTTTACCTTCAACTCCCTCTCTAGTCTTATCAGCAAGAAGAATATCATTAGCAAAAAGTATACACCAAAGTACATTCTCTTGCAAATGCCTAGTGAGAACATCCATTAAAGCTCAACTGTCTAAAGAGTTGTTATGCCAACTAACGAACTCTCAAAATTTGTATCCATAGTAAAGTCTCTCAAAGATCAATAGTTAAATCACAATGAGTTGCTCCATCAACTAATAACCAATTTAAATGTATGTGTAGTAAATTGTCATATTAACTTTCTGATTGAAATCATAACCTTCTTGCAAATAAGTCCCAAGGGACTTTACCACAATGCAAGATCTCAAAGGATTCCCCCCCCCCCCCCCCCCCCCCCCCGCCCCCGCCCCCCCTCAAAGACAAAAAAAAAAAACCCCTCCAAGATCAAGTTAATATAACAACCCTTATGAAATGAGGATAAACTATAACTCCAAACTAAAAAATGCTCCACTATATCAAATGTCCAAAATATCAAATGTATGTAAATCAAATGCTCCTCGATCATTTCTCTATGACAAGGCTAAATAAGTACCTCAATTCCCCTACAATGAGGTTAACACAGCTAATGCCCCCATTAAAATATTAATATCCCATCTATAAAAACAAAATATATGTATATATATGTATGATGCCCTTAAATTCCTTCGAAATGAAGATAAATGGCAATTGCATATAAAAAAATTGCTCCTAGAATGACGTACTTTAAGTTTTATCTCTAATGGAACCTATCTATGCTTATTTAATCAAGCAAGACTAGAGGTGGATCCAGCCTTAATTTTCGGGGGGGGCAAAAAGTGTAGAGTTTTTTTGGTCTTGTAGTCGGTTCGACCCCTATTTGTTCATATCCTTGATCATTGTACGTTTCACAGATATGTCGAGGCTCCAAGGGGGCAGCGCCCCATGGCGGATATTTTTAGATTTTATTTACTATTTATCTTTGTATTTGGTTCATCGTTTGATTATGCTAGGGGTAATTGCCTAAAGACCATAGTATTTTAAAACTTTTAGGGGGCAATTGTCTATAAATCCATGTAATAAAGACTAAAAAGTAGATTGAGTGGGACAAATTACCTAAATAATCATATAATAATTTTTTTAAAATTTTTTAGGGGGGGGGGGGGGAGCAATTGCCCCCCATCGGCAATAGGGTGGATCCGCCCATGAGCAAGACCACAAAATCAATCCTCTTGGCCAATTCACAAAGAATCCATGCCAACTTAATTTGATCATGAATGATTAAGACAAACAAGCTAAATGCCCCATCTAAATTTTGCATCATTGGCTAGCCAAAATATATCAAATCTCAATTATTTGATTTACCAATCCATTAATCAAGCCATGTTTATTCCCACTTGGTCACATTTTTTATATAAAATTGGAATTCAACACTACTCCACTCAAATAAGTTATATCCTCAATGGAGGTTATTTTAAACTTATTTATAAGTAAACAAATATAGAGCACAAATGTCTAGGTAATTGTTATGCCAACTAAAAAGCTCTCAAATTTTGTATCCATAGTAAATTCTGCAAAGATCAATAGTTAATTTAACCCCAATCAGTTGTTTCATAACTAATAACAAATTTAATGTATGTGTAGTAGATCACCCTATTAACTATTAACTTTTCAATTGAAATGACAACCTTTTTGCAAATAAATTCCAAGGGACTTTACCACCATGCAAACCCTTAAAGCCCCCCATGCTTATTTAATCAAGCAGCTACAAAATAAATCCTTCTGGTCAATTCACAGAGAATCCATGCCAACTCAATTTGATCATCAATGATTAAGAAAAGCTGGATAAATGCCCCTTCTAAATGTTGCATCATTGGCTAGCTATGATGCACCGACACTTCTCCTCAAAGAGGCATGCAGTGTCTGACACCGTATCCGACACGACACTCGTCCAACACTCCTCCGACACGTGTCGAACACACCGAAATGTGTCTGATTAAAAAATATTAAATACAAATTGGACACACGTGTCCGACACGCGTATCTTAAATATTTTATGATTTTTTTTAAATATAATTTCTTGTATTTGACTGGATTTAAACTAAATTTCTTATTTCCTATCCACAACACCAAATCAACATCCGCACTTAATACCCAATCATCGAATATTCTCAATTTCATTTTTTTTGCAGTGAAGGTATTTTCATCTCCTCTTTCGGTGACTGATAAACGACATCGACGTCAGACTCTCAACATCCTAATACTAATCATAATTCTAGTTAAATGACTTATTATTTTCAAATTATTTTTAAAATTATACTTATTTAATTTTTACACACTATTTTTTAAATATAAAAACTATAATACCGTGTCCAACCCGTGTCCGTGTCATATATTTTCAATAACTGACGTGTCCCGTGTTCGTGTCCGTGTCGCCGTGTCCGTGTCTGTGCATCATAGTTGGCTAGTCAAATAATGTCAAATCTCAATAATTTGATCTAGCAATTAATTAATCAAGTCATGTTTATCCCCAACATGCCACATTTTTTATATAAAATTGGATTTCAACGCTACTCCATTCAAATAAATCATATCCTCATTGGAGTTTATTTTAAACTTATTTATAAGTGAACAAATATTAAGCTCAAATGCCTAGGGAATTGTTATGCCAACTAACAAACTCTCAAATTTTGTATCCTAGTAAAATAAATAATTAAATTTAATCCCAATGAGTTGCCCTCATGTTTATTTAATCAAGCACAACTACAAAATCAATCATCTTGGCCAATTGGCAAAAAATCCATGCCAACTTAATTTGATTATGAAAAATTAAGAAATGCAGGTGAAATGCCCCTTCTAAATGCTGCATGATTGGCTAGTCAGACTATATCAAATCTCAATTATTTTATTCACCAATCTATTAATCAAGTCATGTTTATCCCCAACAGGTTACAGTTTTTATATTCGCTTGGACATCAACACTACTCCACTCAAATAAAGCATATCCTCAATGGAGTTTATTTTAAACTTATTTATAAGTGAACAAACATAAAGCTTATGTCTAGGGAATTGTTATGCTAACTAACAAACTCTCAAATTTTGTATCCATAGTAAAGACTATCAGATCAATAATTAAATTTAATCCCAATGAGTTGCTCCATCAAATAATAACCAATTTAATGTATGTGTAGTAGATCGCCCTATTAACTATGAGACTGAAATGACAACCTTCCTGCAAATTAAAAAAAAAAACTTCCTGCAAATAAATCCAAAGGGACTTCAACACCACACAAAAAGGCCCCCATGCTTATTTAATCAAGCAGCTACAAAATCAATCTTTCTGGCCAATTCACAGAGAATCCATGCAAACTCAATTTGATCATCAATGATTAAGAAAAGCTGGCTAAATGCCCCTTCTAAATGTTGCATCATTGGCTAGTCAAATTATGTCAAAAATCTCGATAATTTGATCAGCCAATCCATTAATCAAGTCATGTTTATCCCCAATAGGTCACATTTTATATATACAATTGGACTTCAACGCTACTCCATTCAAATAAATCATATCTTCAATAGAGTTATTTTAAACTTACTTATAAGTGAATAAATATAAACCTCAAATGTCTAGAATTGTTATGCCAACTAACAAACTCTCAAATTTTGTATCCTTAGTAAAATCTATCAAAAATAAATAATTAAATTTAATCCCAATGAGTTGCCCCCATGTCTATTTAATCAAGCATAACTACAAAATCAATTCTCCTAGTAAATTCACAAAGAATCCATGCCAACTCAATTTGATCACGAATGACTAAGAAATGCAGGCTAATGCCCCTTCTAAATGTTGCATGATTGGCTAGTCAAATTATATCAAATATCAATTATTTGATTCACCAATCTATCAACCAAGTCATGCTTATCCCCAACAAGTTACATTTTTTATATTTATTTGGACATCAACACCACTCCACTTAAATAAATCATATCCTCAATGGAGTTTATTTTAAACTTATTTATAAGTGAACAAACATAAATCTTATATGTCTAAGGAATTGTTATGCTAACTAACAAACTCTGAAATTTTGTATCCATAGTAAAGCCTGTCAAAGATCAATAATTAAATTTAATCCCAATGAGTTGCTCCATCAACTAATAACCAATTTAATGTATGTGTAGTAGATCACCCTATTAACTATATGACTGAAATGACAACCTTCCTGCAAATAAATCCGAAAAGACTTTACTACCATGCAAGCGCCCAAGCAGCTACAAAATCAATCTTTCTGGCCAATTCACAGAGAATCCATGCCAACTCAATTTGATCATCAATGATTAAGAAAAACTGGCCAAATGCCCCTTCTAAATGTTGCATCATTAGCTAGTCATATTATGTCAAATCACGATAATTTGATCAGCCAATCCATTAATCAAGTCATGTTTATCCCCAACAGGTCACATTTTAGATATACAATTGGACTTCAACGCTACTCCATTCAAATAAATAATATCCTCAATGGAGTTTATTTTAAACTTACTTATAAGTGAATAAATATAAATCTCAAATGTCTAGGGAATTGATATGCCAACTAACAAACTCCCAAATTTTGTATCCCTAGTAAAATCTATCAAAGATAAATAATTAAATTTAATCCCAATGAGTTGTCCCCATGTTTATTTAATCAAACATAACTACAAAATCAATTCTCCTAGTAAATTCACAAAGAATCCATGCCAACTCAATTTGATCACGAATGACTAAGAAATTCAGGCTAATGCCCCTTCTAAATGTTGCATGATTGGCTAGTCAAACTATATTAAATATCAATTATTTGATTTACCAATCTATCAACCAAGTCATGCTTATCCCCAACAAGTTATATTTTTTATATTCATTTGGACATCAACACCATTCCACTCAAATAAATCATATCCTCAATGGAGTTTATTTTAAACTTATTTATAAGTGAACAAACATAGAGCTTATATGTCTAGGGAATTGTTATGCTAACTAACAAACTCTCAAATTTTGTATCCATAGTAAAGCCTGTCAAAGATCAATAATTAAATTTAATCCCAATGAGTTGCTCCATCAACTAATAACCAATTTAATGTATGTGTAGTAGATCACCCTATTAACTATCTGACTGAAATGACAATCTTCCTGCAAATAAATCCGAAGGGACTTTACCACCATGCAAGCGCTCAAAATAGTGGTCATAAAGATTGTAAAAATTGGACCAGATATTGAACCAAAATGAATCATAAGAGTTCAAGGTTCAAAGTGCAAAGGTTCAATGAAATGATATATTAACTATTAAAATTATCTAATTATTACCTAAATGTCATAATAATGATTCAAATATGTGACAAAAAACAAAGAGAAGTACTTTTATCAAATTTAAATAATATATATGAAGTATCTTATATAATTTTAAAGTAGAACACCCATATTTAAATGACAAATTTTTTTAGTTGAAATTGAAATTCAAATAATCCATTAAAACTCTCATGTTTCATTCCATATAACAAAAAAATAATGCAATCAAAATGAATTTAAGAATAGGAACACCCATATTTTAAGAAGAGCTTGCAATATATTTAAAGTAGAATCCATGCTAAACTCTCATGTATACATACATATATATAAGTATGTTGAAATAAAATAGTCATTGCAACCCAATTGAATAAATATATTGCAAGCTCTTCTAAAAATAATATTAAATATTATTATTATTTAGCAAATTTAGATTTCATATTATTTGCATTAAGATTAATTTTCAACCACCTATAAAAAATGGTGATGTAAAATATTAACTTTAAGCATGAAATTAATCAGACGGTTCAATCAAATCATGAATGTTCACTGGTTTGATAGTTCAACCTCTTATTCATCACAACTTTTTTTTATTCTTGTGTAAAATGAATTTAGATTTAAAGCAAAAGGGCCGAGGAACTGATTCACTGTTGGACCAATCATATTGGTTGGATCAGTCTAATTTTTAAACACTTGGTGGTGCCAGATCAAGGTTTCATACAATAAATTGGTGTAACTATTTTGAGAAGGTTCATCTCCTCTTCATTCAAATCCAAAATAAACATGCAAAAATGTCTGCAAAATCTGAAAGGGAAATTATTCCTCTCCCTAAGAGGAGAACTCCAAAATAAACATGTAATAATGTCTGCAAAATCATAAAGGGAATTGCTCCTCTCCCAAAAGGAGAGCTTAAAAATGAGATGTTAATGAAAAAAATGAAGCATAGAAGGTGCAATAATTCAAGAAGACCTAGCATTTAGAGTGAATCACCGATATATTAATACAATTCAATGGTGAGAAGGATTTTGTTGTGCAACTTGCTAGTGGAGTTCATAGAGGTGCAGCTCTTCAGAGATTGGATTTGAGGTGGAACATTGGAGTGCCCTCCAGCAGAAGGAAGGGTAATGTCATCCACTGCCACATCCTAAAATCCATTTCCCACACAGGTGCTGCTTTCATGCAACGAAGGTGACTAGATAGATCGGGCTAAACCGGTTGAGCTTAATTAGGCTAGTTTTGGAGTGTAAAAGCCCCAATTGGAGTGATCAAAGCATCTGCAGATTCAAAATTGATGTTACAGAGTTTCTCTGGGGTTAATCATGCCATTTTAAACTTACATGGCCACAGATTTAATCAAACTATGTCACTCTGGGCACCGGTTCAATCCTTTTGGGTAACCTTTAAAATTCATTCTTTATGTCTAAAATTACGCTCGACCAGATAGAGGACTTCTTGTGAAAAGATCCAAAGACAACTCAAATTATTAAAAAGTAAAAAAAAAAAAGTGCCCATAAAAACTGCTAAGCCTTCGTCAATGAAATTGACACATTCGTGCATTTAACACCATGAAAAATCAATCCTATACTTAAACATTGCAACTACATGGATAAACACATTTCATAAGAAAACTCGATTTTCGTATCATGACTTCCAAAAAGGACAATCTAAGAAATAAAAACTAATTAAGGTCGCGTTAAAAATGCCTAGATGATTTTTTTTTTTTTTTTTTTTTACATTCTTGAATCGGAAATAGTTTAAGAAATGCTAGTTAGGAAATAAATGCATAATCGGAAAATCATAGCCAGGGAATCAAATTGAAAATAAAACCCTATGATGCTTCACCTAAAGTCGCTCAGTTCTTACGATGCCAGGGAATCAAATTGAAAAGAAAACCCTAAGATGCTGCACCTAAAGTCTCTCAGTTCTAAGGATATCATTACTTCTATCTACAACAAGGTGGGAGAGTGGAAAGAGAGAACCTGACGACCATGGCCGCAGGCGACGGCTTCGCGCCTACGGTAAATACCGATCCGCGTCGTCCTCTTACTCCACGCGCCCATTTTATCTAATTAGGTCTGGGAGCTCATTTTGATGATTGATGATTAGCTCTTAACATTTAGGAAACGAAATAAAAGGTTTTTAGAAAAAGTCTTTCCTTAAATATATATATATATATATATATATATATATATATATATATATATATATATATATTTATAAAGCATCAATGGATAGGACTTTTTTTAAGAAAGAAAAAAACTGAATTATGAGAAAGAAGAAAGTAATTTAAAAAGAGCGAAATCACGAAATTGTTTGAGGTATGCTGCATTTGTGAATAAAACTCTAAATTGTTTTACACTTTCTATACAAATTAAAAAAAAAAAATTTCACATTTTCACTTAATTACGCTTAAAAGGTCGGCGTCTTCCCTCGAACTTTCATTCCACACCGATTTGGGATCGGCGAGTTGAGAAGGCCGAACTCTACCAGTTCTATTAAGATAAATTTAAATTAATTATTCTATAATTATCTTTTATTTATTTATTTATTTTAATATTATTCTTTTATTGAAAAGAATTACAGTTAATCACATTTATTCTCTTATTTATTCATTTATTTTTTATTTTTATGTGAAAATAAATTATGATCTCAAACATGAATGAAAAAGATTAAGACAATATTACAACAAACTTACTATCAAATCACATTTTACGAATGAGACTAAGTTAAACACTTAGAACACAATTAAAAATTTTGGGAAATTAATCGGAGGATGAAACAATCTCTCAACCTTGCATGATTATAGTTAAACCGAGAGTCACAACACAACAAATCCAATTTCTCAAAAATCACCTAATTCTGACATCATTAAAGCTCTCTATTAAAGAAAGGGTATATAATCAATGAAATCATTGCAAGCCATATGATGGAAGATTTTGGATTTTGACTAGTTATTTCTAGCATATCATTTTCAAAATTTATAAATAGATTCTTCCTATTTATATAAAAAGAACATTAGCTTGACATTCAAGAAAATTGATAAGCTTAATGAATCCCAAAGTGTGACTCTGCCATTGTCATTATCGCACCATCACTCAACCATCGCCATTTAACCACATTCACTGTGGAACTATCGCATGGTCGTTGTGATCAAATCATTGTCATTTGGCCAACACTTTGCAAGGCACAGACAGCTCCATATTAAACGAAGATCAGAGAAAGAAATTCTTTATTCCACAGCATTTATAGTTATTACAGAGCTTGTTTATATAGCTTACTAAATAGAGCTTGAAAGACTTCCACACCGAACATAATTAACAAGATTAATAGTGCTCAACAGAGTTAATTAAAACACAATTAATTCAACTAATGAAAATATCTATTGATTAAGTAACAATCCTTTCCTATCATGGCACATAGTCATTAAACCAATATGGTGATTGTTGTCATCTTTTAATTCGTCGAAGAGATGCTCGGTTAAGAGCACCTGTCCATTTGTGATTTCATATCAGAATTACCTTCATAATATTTTTATGTAGTCGTCCAATCTAATTATATTACTGCATTTTCAGCAATCTAATTATATTTACTTATCGTGTAACACCTCTATTATTATTGAAAATAATCTTGTCCTCAAGGCTGAGAAAAGTAAAAGTTGAACTAATTGCAGCGAAATTTAGCAAGGCGGCATCTTCACAAGCCTAATCATTGATCAAATCATTTAATCAAAACATGTGGTATTAGATTTTATTTGGAACAGTTTTCAAAAGTAAAAATTATTTTAAAAAAGTATCAAATAAGCTATCATAAACGAAACTTTAGTATATCTCATCAATGAATAGAATGAGTGGCTATGATGGATTCCTAAAAACTAGTTGGTTGATTGTTTTAGCCTATAGGTTAGATGTGGCAATGAAACACGAAGTGTTGGCTAATGATCACCTTTAAATGGCTTTAGGAGAAAATATGAAAATTGGGATGAATTCGACTTTATGAAAATTGGAACTTCATCAATGCGAAACGGACTTAAACAATCTTTTGGCCAATATTTTGTGATAACGGACGTCCTAGATCATAAGCAAAAGCAAAATCTCTGATTAGTCGGCTTGCCTTTCCATCTCTTATGTACAGAACTTAATCCCAGCCTTTGGAACAAACGAAGTGGATGGATGGGGAACTGGTTATGTGGAAGGATGTTGGTATGGGAAGATAGACTCAAAAAAATTGAAGCAGCGAGAGAAATGTATATGGCCGGTAGCAGAATTAAAACACTTATAGCCTTTTGTAGGTTCAACATAGCCAAGAAACACAGGCTTGGGAACGTGGTTGAAGTTTATGGTGGAGGTGTGGAGGAAGCCACAGGTAACATAAACAACCAAAGACTTTGAGATTGTAGTCAGGTATAGTAAAAAAGAGTAGTTCATATGGTGACTGGTTATGAAGCTATTTGGAGGGAAGTCAGGTTTATGGTATAAGCAGCTGTTAACAATGCTTCTGGCCAAAAATGGTGAGGAAGGTGGGCATGAAAAAATAAAGCTCAAGCTGTTTCGAGAAGATGCCTATGTTTGCACTCAGCCACACCATCTTACTGAGGGTTACAAGGGCATGTAACCTGGTGAACAATGCCAAAACGTTTAAGATAGTTTTGAAATGAGTTATTGATATATTCACCGCCTCCATCTAATCTTAGATTTTTTTTTTTAAAAACAAAAAAAAAACTTTTAAATTTGATGACTAAAATTTTGTACCCTATTTATCACTAAAATTTGATGATATGTAGTTTAATATCCCAATCATTGACATCAAACCGCATGGAAAGTCTATTTCTATCAGTCATTATCTTTTTTTTTTTTTTTTTTTTTTGTATTTAGCTTGTTGCATATTCTGTCAAAAGAGGTGTCTCAGGTGATCCCGACTAACCAAGATTTCATCTACTGCTGCTATTGGTTAAGCTCCTTGAATATAAGCTGAACTTGAATGGTTATATGACGACAAAGAAGGGTCTAATATGGGGTTAAAATTGTGGAATGAAAGCTAGCGTTGTAATATAATTGCCCAGAACAAAAAAGTTGACCATAATTTTGTTTAATTAGATGTACAAGTGCATGAAAACTATCTCAAACACCCATTTGGCACTTAGATCTACCTATTTGTTTGTGTGTGATAGACTGTACTTAGTGAAGGGTCGTGCCACCGAGAGCAAAAAGATGCCGCAAAAAACTATTAATGTAAATGTTTTCTCCCTTGGGATAATAGTTTTTGGAAAATCATATAAACAAACGATCTTATAAGCAAAATAATGTAATATTCGTCATCAGAAATTTAGATAAATATTCATTTATGCTTGTTAATGTCAATTTGATTAATGATTATAAGTTTTAAAATGTTTAGTGGGGCCCTATATGACCAAGGTTTGGATTAGAGAAGTTCAAATCCAAAGTTTTGAAATTCCTTTGTGGGTTTGTGGGTGTTGCGATGCTAGTTCTAACAGTGACATGACACTGTGTTCTAAAAAATGGAGAAAAAATAGGTTTTGAGAGAGCATCGTGGCGCCGGGTTCCAGATGAGCATATTTTGGGATAATTTGAAATATTCTCTGGGGGCACTGTGCCGCGGTGCTATGTCAAGTTAGCGCTTTTTAAATA
Organism: Dendrobium nobile; assembly: GCA_022539455.1. Classification (NCBI taxonomy): domain Eukaryota; kingdom Viridiplantae; phylum Streptophyta; class Magnoliopsida; order Asparagales; family Orchidaceae; genus Dendrobium; species Dendrobium nobile. Next base: position 35,762,731 of record CM039730.1, read on the forward strand.
TTTAAATATCTAAATTCATTTCATAACTCACTTGGCTAGTCACCTTATCGGGGAAGAAAAGGAGGAGAGAAGAAAGGAGAGAAAAGGAGAAGAAATAGTTTTGTAGGCCAAACTCTAGAAATCGTCCATTCAGTCAGTTAGGAAAATTGTCCAACTTGAGGTAGATAATACATACCCTATTTCTAATTTCAATTTCGAAGTGTTTATAGAAATATATACCTTTAAAATTGTTTTTTTTTTTAATTTTAAAAATGTTCCATTGTATAACTTTTAGTATATTATAATATTCTTTGTTCTGAATAATTTAATTGTAAGAATTCAGAATTTCACAGGTTGGTTTACTTTGTATGAATTTCTGACAATTCTGAATAATTGAGTTGCTTATGAACTTCAATACACCTGGTAAAATGTGTTAATTTAGCATTTTACACAATTCCTATGAAATTGATAAAATTTTGAAAACTTTGTATAGATAACTAAAATTTGGGGCTTTTAATAAAATATGTTATTTTACATATACATGTCTTGAATTTTCTAGTTATATGTTGCATTTTGTACTATCACGTATTTTATGATATTCTAGAGTTCTTTTGTTGAAAAGGAGTATACTTTGAAATTCTTTACTTCAGCCCAAGGTGGATATTTATATATACTTGATTACTCTATTTAGCTCAAGCTCTAAGTTAACTTTGTATTGAAATATACTCTTCTTTGCACCTATCTTAAGCATGAGGGAGGTGCTAAATGAGAGTTATAAGTGGCATTGATGCACGTGTATTTCTACATTCATATTAAAATGCAGTCTATTATGCTAGACTGAAAAGTAATATATACGTCCATTGTTTTTTTTATTTATGTTAATTATAAATTGTGAATTGAACTCTGTTATGGGGAAAGGGGTTGCCTATTGAGTTCTATACTCCACTATTTAAATCATTTTCGGAGAAGGCAAGGGTCCCACTAAGTAGATTGAGTTTATTAAGTAGAAGGAGAACTTATTTCTGCAAGGTACATTTTAAGTCTTTTGTTGAAATTATTATAATATAAATTATTGGTATTTTAGTATTTTGGAAGATATATCTTGTATATATGTTCTAGATGCATATTTTCTATTGTTTTGGATGATTAGTTGGCTTTGAGTAAAATGAAATGTTGAGTTAAGAAATAAATAAATGCGTAGGAAGTAGGTTTCAATTTCTCCTTTAGGTTTTGGGGCCTGATAGAGTGGTATTAAAGCAACGTTTAGGAGGAATTTAATTAGTGCTAGAGTTGTAGGAAATAATTTATAAGGTTAAAACATGAAATATTATGTAATTTAAAGTGAATTTATGCATGATTAATTATGAGTCATTGAACTTATTATTGAAACATTTTATTTTGAATAATTTGGAGTGATAATGTAATGGACCCTCAAGACCCTGAAGTAACAGATGGATAGAGTTGTAGAGTTGATACACTCTATAGTATAACAAAAGCAATAACATCAAACTCAATGATGTAGTTTGCTACGTTGATTGCATACTTAATGGGAGAAGCCTAGAGCAAGATGTCAGGTGTGAGGAGAGATGAGATAAATCGTCAATTGCATTTATTTCTGAGATTGAAATCTCCTCGTTTCCAATGAATTGTAGATCCTCAAGGTGCAGAAGATTGATTATTGAGGATGGAGAAATACGTTGAGAGTGCCTTGAGGGTAGAAATGTGTAGTAACATTTAAATTTTAAAAGAGTCATTTTGACCTATAACAGTTAAAAATTATTTCATAAATCATTGTAAGTCTTAATCACAAACTATCTTTGCAATGACATAGATATTATTGTATTTTAGTTTTACTAAAATTTTAATATTTTAGGGCACTGATACAATTTCTTAAAAAATTGACGCTTATCTGTATAAGTAGAGTTTTTGGGACAGTTAGATATATGTTTCATGTACAAATCGATTTCACCATAGCATTTTAGACATATTTAGCTAGTTTATGATATTTTTTTTATAATTTTTAGATCCCTGGATCTGAAAATGTAAAAGGATTTATATAAATTTTATGATAAAATCTGAATAATTAAAATAATTGCATTTTTACCTTTAATATATTTTATTCTAAATATCAAAACCTAATAACACCACTCATTAAAACATTATTTCCTAAGCTCCTTAATAAGGGTGTCAAAACTTGACCTGAGCTAAAAATTTTTGGGTTCGGGTCAACCCGTTTGCCATATGAGTCAGGCTCAAGTTCGAGATTCTGACCCATTTCAAAAATCGGATCAGTTCGTGTTAAACCGACAATCCAAAATCAACCCAAGTTTAACCCGCAAGCCACCTATCCGTGCTAGTGAGCTAGTCCTGAGTTCGGTTTTGGTTCAGCTTCTCGCGCAACCATAATCATCCCACATATAATATCCTGCTTTATGTCCGCATTAGGTGTTTGTATCTGTATATGGTGCCTTGCGTCTCACACCTGTGTATTAGTGACCCGCCTCCCGGCGCTGAGTGCACTCACCCGTAGCAACCCCGTAAGGCTAACGCGACGGCCCTTTGCTGAGCCTGCGACTCTGACATCCACTCTGTAAATCCCCTTGCAAGCTGCCATCACTGCGTGAGCTTCTCTTGAGCATGTTGGATATGGATTGTTTGATTTAATTTGATCTTTTTTAATTTTTGGGTTTATATTATTTTATGGTGATATCTATAATTGTTCGCGGATGTGTCGTCATCCAAGATCGCGGTGGTACCAGATGGTAGTGGATGCGCGATGGAGGATACGTTGACTTATGCTGCTGGCAGTGGAGGCAAAGACTAGCGATAATGGATCAGGAGGTGAGGGTGATGAGATGTTGAGAGAAGAGGAAGAAATGCGGTTTGAGAAGATGATAAGATATGCGTCCAAGAAGGTATACGCGGAGAGACCAGACCCATAATTAAGCCTTCGCGGGTTGAGTCAACCTAGTAACCCTCTCGGGTAGGGTCTAAGTTGGAATTCTGTTCCCATTTACAAAATTGGGTATGGTTAGGATCAACCTGTTTATACTTGGGTCAATTCGAGTTGGACCTGAACTCAAACCGTTGACCCGTTTTGACACCCCTACTCGCTAAACCTATTTCGGCTAACAAAGAGCATGTAATGGAAAAAATAAGAAAAAAAGAGGAGAGAGAAAGAAAATAAATCATATTTTGAAGGCCTTTGAGCCATTTTGTCAATAGTCACTGTTGAAAAATTTGTTCATATCGAGGTAGGTTACACTATGCCTATCTTAAATTTTAAAAATATAAAATTTTTTATTAATATTTTATTTTTGTTACAAAAAAATTTGGGATAATTTTGCACTGGTAAAACTTTCATCTCGTAATTTTTTATATGTTATAGAGCGTAAGATTATAAATATTTTGATTTATTTTTTTAAATTTTACAACAAGGTTTTTAGATTTTGTGGGTTTTTATTGAAAAAAATAATCTGGATATTAAAAAATAATGTTAAAGTACATTTGAAGTCTTAAAATAGTATTCTGCACGATTTTTGATAATTTGATTATTTATAAATATTTATTTTTGCTTAGTAGAATTTTTTGTTACCTACCGTTATAAAAAATTATGCAATTATGAAATATATTCAATTATGTTTTAATTGTTGCAATTTGATGAAATATACATTTATATGATTAAATCATATAATATTGAATAATTGTGTATATTGGAAATATAAGTGGTCATAATTATTTGAGATTTCGACTTTGACCGAGAATGTGAATCTAAAAAACTCTAAAAAAAGCTGTCTGTTGGGACTTATAATGAGCCAGAATCCTTTAAGATTTTTTTTTTTTAAAAATAGGACAAAATTCTATTGGGAGCCATAAGGGGCTAGAATCTTTTATGATTCTAGTTAAGATTGGGAAAATTTGATAAAAACCATTATATTATATGAATTTCCATTTTAATTATCTATTCAATATTATTATCTTAATATAAATAACTGCTATATTTTTGTTATTCTGCTCAGTTCAGTGATGTATTATACTTCTTGTAACTACATTTAAATATTTTGAAAATGTTTAATAAAAGAAGTATTTAAAAATTTAGATCGATGTTTGTCGTTTGCTAGCTGTTGTAGCTCACTATGATTTTATTTTTAATTTTTATGATCTGAGAAAGGATGTAGATGATTGATTAGTAGTTTAGGATTTGATCAGAGTTGATATATATTTTTTATATTAATTTTTATATAATCATGGCTAGTTTATCATTCATTTGTATAGCTTATATTTGTATTCATATGTTGTAGTGTATATATATTTTAATGAAATGAAATAAATCTTATGGATAAAGTTTATTTTTAGTATTTGAATGTTTTAGTAATTTTGTAGTTTGTTGTTTAAAGTTTAAATTGCAAAAAGAATTCTAAAACATTTTCAAAATTAGATATTTAAATAATTAGCTTGTTATAGCTTAACATGATGGACTTGTCCCATCAGTGGGTCTTGTCAGATTGAATTGTGATAAACTTTTGTAGTAGCAAAGCAATAATTTTAAAATGGATCATAAAAATAAAGCTATAGAAAATTGATCTATAAGTCAAGTGGATTGTTTCGAGTCTATATGTGTGTTCATCCTTATTTATTTTCATACGCATATGTATCTAATTATATCTTATGTGTGATATAGATCCGCTAGATCCAAATTTGATAGGTGGGCGGAATGATAGCCAGACAGCTCCTGTATATAGTATGGCTCTGATAATGGGTTCTGACATAGTTTCACAGTTTGCTAGTTTGGTAACCAAGATAATGGGTGAGGCATAGAGTCGAGTTCATGCTGTTAAATCTAATGATATAGACAGACATTTATAGAAAGTTTTAAGGTTAAAGCCTCTAAGGAGAAATTTTCTATTGGATGGAGAGGCGGAGTATTGGTGGATGGGCCAGTTTAAGGAGAAATTTTATGGGAAATTGCATTTTTTTTATTAATTAGGACTGTTCTCAAATATTTTTTGAGCATGATTTGTAACACCTTCTACACGATAACAAATGAAAGATACTTTTCTGAGACTATTTTAGGGGAGCATGATAGTTATATAATATGAGATAGAGTTCACTACTTTTGCTAGAGATGCTTTGCATCTAGTTAGAATTCTCATGAAGAAGTAATATAGATATTTGAGGGGACTTTGAGATAATCTGAGACGACCATTAATACCATTTCATATTTATGATTTCTCTAAGCTTATAGAGAGATCTCGATTGATAGATAAAGATTTGATGACTACTTAGCAACAATGAACTGCTAGTAGGAAGTGGTTTAGTGACAACTGACAAGACATCCAGTAGTGGGTTTTCTAAGAAAAAGATTAGATTTACATTTGGAGATTCTAGGAGAGGTGGACAATCAATATATGCAGCAGTCTTTGGTAGTGATAATGTAGCTAATTCTGGTTCTGCTAGTGGGACACCTGTGTGCTAGAGTTATGAAAGATGTCATTTTGTTCAATGCTATAAAATGATTGGATAGTGTTCTAGATGTAGTTAGATAGGTTATCAAGTAGTATAGTGTCCATAGATAGGATTTGACTGACATCTTGAGCTCATATCTAAGTGCTTTGTCAAACCGGTAAAAGACTGAGGGCAGTTTCACTCTGTACATATTTTGAGGGACCATTTGATAGAGTCGGAAGTTTTTGGTTCTTTGGCAAGGAGGCCATCTAGAAATAGTCAAAGAGAGCTCAGTAATTATATTGCTCTAGCTTCAATTCAATCGCTTGTGTATAGTTTGACTTATATAGTGGATGCTTGAGATGTCCCAGATGTTGTGATATACACAAGTTATATTTTTTATTAGCTATGACATATTTAATTTGATTTTAAAGTTAGTCATTTATTTATTTTTGAATATTTATTTGATTTATTGTACTTACATTCAGTTTTATTGCCTATTTCTGTATATCTTACTTTATCGACTAAAAATAGTATGATAGACAATAGAGTATATTTTTATGATATTGAGATTTTGGATAAAAAGTGGAATTTCAATTTGATTTAATATTCATTTATATGTTTGATGTTATTTTGGGTATGGACTGATTGAATCGGCATGAAGCTCAGATTGATTACTAAAAGAAGTGAGTTACACTATTTTTAGGCAATAAGAATTATGTATTTCAAGGAGATAGACATTAAGAAAATGGGGTCATTTTGCGACCAATTTTTATTTTGGTCACTATAGGAAAAATATAATAAATAAAATTAATTATTAAAATTATTAAATAGCATCCAAATAAATATTCATTAGCGTCCAAAAAAATGGTCACTAATATGTCCAATTTTAGCGACCAATACTAATTAGTTGTCGCTAATTTAGCAACCTAAAAAATTTTTTGGTCGCTAAAAGCCTCAGCGACGTGGCTACTGTGACAAATCAACGACCCAAATATTTTTGGTCGCTATTTGCTTTAGTGTACAAATTAACATTTTTAGCGACCAATTTTGTTGGTCGCTAATTACCTATTTTCTTGTAGTAGAGGTGTTCTATCTTATTTGATTTCTACTGTAGAAGCATATAGATTGTGGAAGAAGCGATGCATGCATGATATTTCTGGCATTAGTTTGAGATAAGAGTATAGATCTCAGTATTCTTTCTGATATCCCAATAATATACGAATTTTTAGATCAATTTCCTAAGGAGTTAGTTAATTTACCTCTGAATAGAGATATAGAGTTTTGTATTGATGTATTTTTAGGAACAGTCTTGATATCTAAAGCTCTATATATGATGGCATTTAAAGAGCTTCATGAGTTAAAGGTTCAGCTTCAGGAGTTGGTTGATAGAGGATTTATTTATTGTAGCGTGTCTCTATGGGGAGCACATATTATATTTGTGAAGAAAAAGGACAATACGATAAGTTTGTGTATTGACTACAAAGAGTCGAATAATATCAATATTAAGAATAAGTATCCTCAACCAAGGATCGATGATATATTTGATCAACTTATTGAATCTTCTATATTTTTAAAGAATTATATTTGTGATTTGGATATTATCAAGTGAATGTGAGCGAGTCAAATATGATGAAGACATAACTTTCAATATGGGGTACATACACTATAGTTTTTAGTCATATATTTTAGGGTGACTAATGCATCATTTGTCTTTATGGATTTGATAAATAGAGTGTTAAAGGATTATCTGAATCAAATTGTTATCATATTTATAGAAAATGTTTTGATTTATTCTGCTTTTGAGGATGATTATGCCAGACATTTGAAGATTATTTTGGAGACTATGAAGCAGCATTAGCTATATACAAATTCTTTAGATATGAGTTCTAACTGATGAGTTTTTTTTTTTTTTTTTTTTGAGATAAGTGATGAGTACTGATAGTATTTCTGTTGATCCCTAAAAAGTTCAGACAATTATTGATTGGCCGATGTCTACTACCGTATTTGAGATACAAAATAACTTGGGTATGATTAGATACTACAGGAAGTTTGTGAAAGTATTTTCTCAATTTTCTAGCCTGCAACAATATCTAAGATATAAATTTCTCAGCAGAATAATCCCTATTTCTGTTTGAAAGATCATTTTAGATACTCTATACTTCCATAAATATGAAAATATGAAAGAGGTGGACAACACAACTACACAAAACTGTAGCGCACTTTTTATTGCATATTTCTAAAAAAACTACTTCACATATTACCCCCGCTAAAGAATATTTTGCTGCTATATATCTTTTCCAATGAAGCACAAATTTATCGTATTACAATTTTATCATTAAGACATTTCGCTGATCTCGAATATTTTTGTACGTTCATTAGATCCGCGGAGCAACAATGCTTATCAAATCATAATTAGTTAGCATTATTGATCTATCAATATTATTGGTTGGTCAAGAGCTGAGCCTCGAAGGACCTGAAGAAAAAGCTCGTTTTGGACCACTGCCCACATGCCGCAGTCCTTTCAATTGTAGGGAAGATGACGATAACTGAAAACCACATAAGCCGCCTTCATTAGTCCCTTCGAGTGAAGGGACAATTGTTGCCCCACAGTGGACCTTTACACAGCTTATCATACCAAACTACCCATTGACAGCGCACAAACAGAGAAAATAATGTCAAATCTGACGTAGTAATAAAAATTTTGAACAGTTTTTGCGGCTGCTTTCTCAGTTAAAGATATACAGTGACGATGACGGTTAATTGATATATTCAGGCGAATGAGGGAGAATAGTGGGATGTAATTGACTAAGCGCTATTTAATTTGTTGAAAAAGCAGACGATGCAACTCATGACGATGAACCTCTGTCGAGGTACGTGGAAATGGAGAAATTATTACGTGCGGAGATCAGAATAGCCTGTTTTGTCTCTATGAATAATAAAAACGATTGCACTTTTACTCTTCATCATTATGCTTTTAATGTTCATATAGACAAAATCGAAGCACGTAATAATCTCTCGTGGCAATGGGAGGTGTATTTAAAAATTAATTAAATACTTTGAATTTAAACTTCATAAGAAAATGAATTAAAAGAAGAATTTAAATACATCCAAAATTTATTCTATATTTCTTTTTCAACTAACTAAAAATCAAAAGTTTAAAAACGTCTTAAGTGCTTTTCAAAATGCAGTAAATAAAATAAACCTTTAAACATATTTAGGTGGAGCTTAATAAATGACTTGAACTAATCAAATAAATTTTGAATCTATCTTACTAGTTAGGTTACGAGCCAATTCATTCAAAATTATTACTTAAAATATATTTAATTAAATACAAGTTTATTGAAAGATATTTCTTATAATTTATTCTCTATTTTTAAAAATAAATTTAATTATAACAGCCGGGAATGAACTAAAAATTAATTAGTAAAAAATTACAGTAAATCGACTTATTTCATTTACCCCCTCAAAAAACTTGAAGAAGAAAAAGAGGGCGGTGGAAGACGGAGAGAGACTGACGAGCTGATGGCTTCGTATGGCTGTGGGCTCGACCACAGAAAGGGATGGCGTCGCGCGCGCCCACTCAAGCGTTCAAGAATCCCCAGCCACAGCTCTCATATCCTCATGTGCTCGGCTTGAGAGCGATGGGCTGGATGGTTCCTCTTTCCCGCCCGCTTTCCATTCGCTGTCTTATAAGGCAAATTATTACCTCCGGTGTCCGGATTCGTCCGGACATCAATACAAACGCGTCACGTCATCAAAATATATTGGGATTCGGTATATTCAGATGACATGATGCATCTGGATTGGGTGTCCGGAATAATTCGCCGTCTTCTTATAGGAACGGGTCAGGGGAGCTTACAGCGGAGATCGGTGGTTGATTCTCAAGAGTGATAGTTAAGCCAATATTACGCCAGCATGTGGTGAGTATGGTCGGATCTTCAAACATTAAATATTGTATATAATTATAACTTATAAGCATGTAATTTTACAAATAAAAATTTCAGTTGTATTTTTTAAAACAATTGTTTTAGTATATTAAAAAATGTTTTATAAAGTAATAATAAAACTGTCCCAAACAAAATCTTAGTTATTTTAGTTGTAAAAAATAAATTTTCATCACAATAATTTTAGAAAAATAGTGAGAAAATAATAATAAAATAATAACTAAATTAAATTATGATTGTTATCTAAAAATAAAGCAATTTAAAAATTGTCCAAAATAAATCTTAAAGTTGATGCATATTATTTTTTTCATACACAAATACGTCTAACAAAATGAAAATATTTGCTTAATTGGTTAATACACGGAATCAGTACCCAACATGGATGTTAAACTTCACAGATACCTCAACCATAAGATTTTTTTATTTTTAACCATACGATTTCAATACATTTGAAGTGAGTGAATACAAATCACAATAAAATATATTGTGTACCTTCGTGAAATGGAATTACAATATTTTCAAATGCTCGATTTTTAATATTTTATATATTGATTTTGAGTTTGAGGGTGCAAACGAGTCGAGTCGAGCTCGAGACAGGTCTAATTCGAGCTCTACTTGCGAAGCAAATCTCAAGCTCGAGCTCAGCTCATGCCATTGAAACGAGATCATTGAGTGGCTCGTTCGAACTCCGTCGCGTCCGCCCTCTTCTGCATCCAAGCAAGCACGCATTCGAGCTCCATCTCTCATGTCCCGGGTCCGACCTCTGTCCTATGTGTTCGGGTCCAACCTTATTCCAAAGTCCGAACTCCCTCCGCGCATACTCGAGTCTAAACTCGTCCGCGTCCAAACTTGAGTTCCCGCCAGTCATCCGCATTCTTGCCTGACATTTCACGTTCACGCCTTCTGCCTTACTGAATCACACTCGATATTTCGGGTTCCCGCCAGGGATCCAAGCCGGCTTGTGAGTAATCGACCCGATCTTTGGTGCATTGAACTCGATCTCGATTATACAACGAGCTTAAAATTCTGCTCGAGCTCGACTCCTGAGCTCGATAAGATGCAAAGCGCATGCAATGACTTTGCAGGGGACAACGATGGCATAAATTCTTCTGTTCCTTGTGATCGATTTGCAGACAACCATAGGGTTTAACGTATCATACCTTTTAATGAGTTTGCAGAGCTTTGATAATGGGTAGGACCTCTTCGAACCATACGCTATAAATTTTGCCTGATGTGGGGAAGTCATTTAATTACTTCTCTCTCCGGCTTAGAACACTGAGCTTAATTTGGCAGAAAAGTATTGTTTGTCAACGTTTTTTTGACAATTAATATATGTAAATATGCGTGTTAGAATTGCAATATATATAAGTTTGGAATAAAAATTAAATGAATATCACAGAATATATATATATATATATATATATATATATATATATATATATATATATAAGACATATGAGATAATATGACTCATAGATCAAACCATCCACTTGATAAGATCATTGATACGTCATGCAAAATTAGCTTGATCGGGCACGAATCTCGAGGCAAAAGCTAGTTGGAAACTTCAAAAATTAATTCCGAGAGCACCCAAACTTGGATTTCAGCAGGCTTATAGTCAAACTGAGCGTCTCGGAAATACGAACCCAACGACACCAAATTCAACCCAATCCGAGCCCAAATGGGTCCAAATCAAGGACCCGAAGCGCTGTTGGAAGGTTCAAACCGCAATTTGAGTTACCAAACGGTCTCTGATTTTAACAAGCTTATACTCGAATCGAACGTCTCGACGAGACGAGTCCAACGAGCCCAAGATCACAGAATTCTGACATCACTAAGGCCTTCAAATGTCCAACAAACGGTGCACGATTGTAGGATTCAATATCGGCCGTCCATTCGACCACTCCCTATTCGCCCCTGATCTAACGCCTATTTACGGGTCATGCCACTCCAGAAAATCTATAAATAGAGCCCTCATTTCTCATGAGAGGGGGGACTCAAGCAAGAAGAGAAGGAAGAGGAGAAGGAGGAAGCTCCTCCTCGATGGCCGCCGGACCACCGCAGAAGCACCGTCGGACCTCCGCCGGACGACTGCAGGAAACTCGCCGGACCACCACCGAAGCCTCGCCGGACCACCGCCCGAGTTTCATTGCACCACTGCCTTAAGGTCCGACGTTCAGTCCCGACGTCCTGCTTAAGACCCGACGTCCTACTCAAGGCCAGACCATCAACATCCGATCTTCCAAGTGACACTGGGACTAACACCTGACTCATTTTCTCCTACCGCCTACGGTCCTTCTGACCTCTGTCGCCTACTACAGTCCGTCCTACCTCCATCACTAGACAACGGTCTTTCAGACCCCAGTCTCCTACCGCCTACGGTCCTTCAGGCCTTCGTCGCCTACTATGGTCCTTCCGACCTCCATCACCAGACAACGGTCTTTTAGACCCCAGTCTCCTACCGCCTACGGTCCTTCAGGCCTTCATCACCTACTACGGTCTGTTCGACCTACATCACCAAACAACGGTCTTTCAGACCCCAGTTTTCTATTGACTACAGTCCTTCAGGCCTTCGTCGCCTACTATGGTCCTTCCGACCTCCATCAACAGACAACGGTCTTTCTGACCCCGGTCTCCTGCCGACTACGGTCTCCTGTCGACTACTGTCCTTCAGACCAAACTAACCTGTATATGTAACTCCTACCATGTAATGCAATCTATATGATGTACATTTGCTACATCAATCCAAGGCCTTCTCCTAAGGAAGGGCCTCATTTGTAATCGACTACAAATACTAGTGGATTCATTCAAACTGGGCCAGGCCCAGTGGTTTTTCCCCCTTTTCAGGGGTTTTCCACGTAAAACTTTGGTGTCTCTTATGAATGTTTCACCCCCTCTCTTATCTGCTTATGTGCTGGATCTTCGTACAATGTTAAGACGTTAAACCATATATTTCTCTACCGCCGCGAATATTCCAGGACGTAATAGTTTGGCGCCGTCTGTGGGAAAGTGATTCCCGACTGGGGGGCAAATTTTTTCTCCAACGTCATAAAGAAGTTCATGTCCAGTTACTGACATCAGTCGTTACTTCACCAATTTCATAGGAATTAGATCCGGACTGAGGGCAACCTTGACTCCGACTATGGTCAAAAAGACCCTCCAATACTTCCAACATCAAGATGATATTTCAGAAAAATCCAAGCAAATGCAAGGATACTTTCTATCACTTATAAGTTTCATATAGTCCCTTACTGGACTTCCACTTCTTGAACAAGGTCTTAATCTCGACTTCAAAAAGACAATAACGGTCTAAAGATAGACCATTCTTTAACTTTGATTCGGGATACACGTGGCATTCGCCCCCTCCCAATTAAGGTAAAATCGATCCCAGGGGGATACGATTCGACCTCTTCCACACAGGTTAACGTCGTCGAGCAAAGACTCTGACATACAACCTCGGAAAGGTCCTACATCCTTGGTGGATTCTCCCGACCTCTTCCACACAGGTTAACGTCGTCGAGCAAAGGCTCCGACATAAAACCTCGGAAAGGTTCTACATCCTTGGTGGATTCTCCCGGCCTCTTCCATACAGGTTAACGTCATCGAGCAAAGACTCCGACATACAACCTCGGAAAGGTCCTCCTTGGTGGATTCTCCCAACTTCTTCCACACAGGTTAACGTCGTCGAGCAAAGGCTCCGACATACAACCTCGGAAAGGTCCTACATCATTGGTGGATTCTCCAGACCTCTTCCACACAGGTTAACGTCGTCGAGCAAAGACTCTGACATACAACATCGGAAAGGTCCTACATCCTTGGTGGATTCTCCCGACCTCTTCCACACAGGTTAACGTCGTCGAGCAAAGGCTCCGACATACAACCTCAGAAAGGTCCTACATCTTTGGTGGATTCTCCCGGCCTCTTCCACACAGGTTAACGTCGTCGAGCAAAGACTCCGACATACAATCTCGGAAAGGTCCTACATCCTTGGTGGATTCTCCCGACCTCTTCCACACAGGTTAACGTCGTCGAGCAAAGGCTCCGACATACAACCTCGGAAAGGTCATACATCCTTGGTGGATTCTCCCGACCTCTTCCACACAGGTTAACATCATCGAGCAGGGCTCCGACATACAACCTCGGAAAGGTCTGACATCCTTGGTAGATTCTCCCGACCTCTTCCACACAGGTTAACATCGTCGAGCAGGGCTCCGGCATACAACCTCGGAAAGGTCTCACATCCTTAGTGGATTCTCCTGACCTCTTCCACACAGGTTAATGTCGTCGAGCAGGGCTCTGGCATAAAACCTCGGAAAGGTTTCACATCCTTGGTTAACGTCGCTAGAATGTCGTCAATGGACTTCTATCTGACTTCTCTACAATGTTAAAATTCTACCAGATTTTGAATTTTCTCCTGTCGTTGAACTTTTGCCTTGTAGGACTTTCGACGGACTTCTACCCCGACGTTAGACTTCTGCTCGCTAGCAGACTTCTACTCATCGTCGGACCCCTGCTCGTCGACAAACCTTCGTCGCTCTTCTACCCGATGTCGGACTTTTGCTCCTCAGCGGACTTCTCCTTGACGTAGGACTTCTGCTCGTCAGCGGATCGACTTCTACCCGACGTCGGACTTCTGCTCGTCAGCGGACTTCTACTTGACGTCGGACTTCTGCTCGTTAGCGGACTTCTACTCGTCATCGGACTTCTGCCCGTCGACGAACTTCCATCAATCTTCTACCCGACAGTACTTCTACCCGACGTCGGACTTCTGCTCGTTAACAGACTTCTACTCGACGTCGGACTTCTGTTCGTTAGCAGACTTCTACTCGTCGTCGGACTTCTGCTCGTCGACGAACTTTCATCGGTCTTCTGCCCGAGGCCGTACTTCTACACGACGTCGGACTTCTCCTTGTCGTCGAACTTCTGCTCATCAGCGAACTTCTACTCGTCAATGAACTTTCATCGGTCTTCTACTTAAGGCTGTACTTCTACACGATGTCGGACTTCTGCTCGTCGTCGGACTTCTACTCGTCGTCGGACTTCTGCCCGTCGACGAACTTTCATCTGTCTTCTACCCGACGTCGGACTTCTGCTCATCAGCAGACTTCTACCCGACGTCGGACTTCTGCTCGTCAGCGGACTTCTACTTGACGTCGGACTTCTGTCGTTAGCGGACTTCTACTCGTCATCGGACTTCTGCCCGTCGATGAACTTTCATCAATCTTCTACCCGACAGTACTTCTACCCGACGTCGGACTTCTGCTCGTCAGCATACTTCTACTCGACGTCGGACTTCTGTTCGTTAGCAGACTTCTACTCGTCGTCGGACTTCTGCTCGTCGACGAACTTTCATCGGTCTTCTGCCCGAGGCCGTACTTCTACACGACGTCGGACTTCTCCTTGTCATCGAACTTCTGCTCGTCAGCGAACTTCTACTCATCAACGAACTTTCATCAGTCTTCTACCTAAGGCCGTACTTCTACACGACGTCAGACTTCTGCTCGTCGTCGGACTTCTACTCGTCGTCGGACTTCTGCCTGTCGACGAACTTTCATCAGTCTTCTACCCGACAATACTTCTACCCGACGTCGGACTTCTGCTCGTCAGCGGACTTCTACTCGTCGTCGGACTTCTGCCCGTCGACGAACCTTCATCGGTCTTCTACCCGACGCTGCACCTCTACCTGACTACGGACTTCTGCCTACCGTCGGACTACTAACCGTCGTCAGATTTCTGCCCGTCAACATACCTTCGTCGGTCTTCTACTTGACGCTGTACCTCTACCCGACTTCGTACTTCTACCAGATTTCAGACTTCTACCAGTTAATAGACTTTCGTCGGTCTTCTGCCCGACGCTGTATGACTACCCGACGTTGAATTCCTACCTGTCATCATACTTCTCCCCGACGCTGGAAGTATGCCCATCATTTCAACCTCCCTCCTTACAACGGTCTCTCCGACCTCCATCTCCATCGCCAACTGATTAACATCAGACCTCCGTAGAATATCTCGAAGAAAAATGGGGAATCTTCGGATTTCCTTGACAAGAGAGGGGCCTCGAAAAATTGAGAGAAGGCCTCAATAGTAAGGACAGAGGGAGAAGAAAAGAAGGAGGAATCTCCGGACTTCCTTGCCAAGAGAGGGGCCTCAAAAAATCGAGGGAAGGCCTCAATAGTAAGGACAGAGTGAGAAGAGAAGAAGGGGAAAATCTCCGGACTTCCTTGCCAAGAGAGGGGCCTCGAAAAACCGAGGGAAGGCCTCAATAGTAAGGACAGAGGGAGAAGAAAAGAAGGGAGAATCTCCGGACTTCCTTGCCAATAGAGGGGCCTCAAAAAATCGAGGGAAGGCCTCAATAGTAAGGACAGAGGAAGAGGAGGAGAAGAAGTGAAGAGAAGAAGAGAAGAAAATAAGAGAAGAAAAGAAAGAGAAGAGGAGAGGGGCAATTTTTCTAAAGGTCTAGGGGGCCTATTTATAGTTTTTGTGAGAGAAGAGGGGAAATTTCTAGAGTTTTCTAGAATTCTAAAAAAAATTGATTTTTTTTTGAATTTTTCAGATTTTTTTTCGGAATTTTTTGGAATTTTCTAGGATTTTTTCGGAATTTTTTAAGTTAAAAAAATTTCATGCGGGCCTCACAAAAAAAAAAATTAAAAAAAAAAATGGAACCGCCTCAGCCAAACCGCGCGCCCAGGAGGGGCGCGCCTGTTCGCGCGGCAGCTCGCTGGCACCGGCGGCGGCGGGCGGCGGGCGGCGGGAGGCTGCCGGCCGGCCGGTTCGGCCGCCTTCGCGTGTCCGGGCCTGATTTTCGGCCCGGATGGTCCGATTCGAACATTTTTTGGGTCCCCAGACACGTTTTTCGACGTTCCGGACTCAATTTTGATACTTTCGGAACTCAACGGGGCCTCTACGATCAAGGATGAGCAAGCATTTAATTTTTGGGATGCATTTTTTTATGTTTCGACTAAAACAAATTGTCGACACATATATTTTCGGATTCCTGGAGTTTCGACATCCGAAAATAGGGGGGCAACTGATACGTCATGCAAAATTAGCTTGATCGGGCACGAATCTCGAGGCAAAAGCTAGTTGGAAACTTCAAAAATTAATTCCGAGAGCACCCAAACTTGGATTTCAGCAAGCTTATAGTCAAACTGAGCGTCTCGGAAATACGAACCCAACGACACCAAATTCAACCCAATCCGAGCCCAAATGGGTCCAAATCAAGGACCCGAAGCGCTGTTGGAAGGTTCAAACCGCAATTTGAGTTATCAAACGGTCTCCGATTTTAACAAGCTTATACTCTAATCGAACGTCTCGACGAGACGAGTCCAACGAGCCCAAGATCACATAATTCCGACATCACTAAGGCCTTCAAATGTCCAACAAACGGTGCACGATCGTAGGATTCAATATCGGCCGTCCATTCGACCACTCCCTATTCGCCCTTGATCTAACGCCTATTTACGGGTCATGCCACTCCAGAAAATTTATAAATAAAGCCCTCATTTCTCATGAGAGGGGGGACTCAAGCAAGAAGAGAAGGAAGAGGAGAAGGTGGAAGCTCCTCCTCAACGGCCGCCGGACCACCGCCGGACCGCTGCAGGAACTTCGCCGGACCACCACCGAAGCCTCGCCGGACCACCGCCGGAGTTTCATTGCACCACTGCCTTAAGGTCCGACGTTCAGTCCCGACGTCCTGCTGAAGACCCGACGTCCTGCTGAAGACTTGACGTCCTGTTTAAGACCCGACGTCCTACTCAAGGCCAGACCATCAACATCCGATCTTCCAAGTGACACTGGGACTAACATCTGACTCCTTATCTCCTATCGCCTACGGTCCTTCTGACCTCTGTCGCCTACTACGGTCCGTCCGACCTCTATCACTAGACAACGGTCTTTCAGACCCCAGTCTCCTACCGCCTACGGTCCTTCAGGCCTTCATCACCTACTACGGTCTGTTCGACCTACATCACCAGACAACGGTCTTTCAGACCCCAGTTTTCTATCGACTACAGTCCTTCAGGCCTTCGTCGCCTACTATGGTCCTTCCGACCTCCATCAACAGACAACGGTCTTTCTGACCCCGGTCTCCTGCCGACTACTGTCTCCTGTCGACTACGGTCCTTCAGGCCAAACAAACCTGTATATGTAGCTCCTACATGTAATGCAATCTATATGATGTACATTTGCTACATCAATCCAAGGCCTTCTCCTAAGGAAGGGCCTCATTTGTAATCGACTACAAATACTAGTGGATTCATTCAAACTGGGCCAGGCCTCGTGGTTTTTCCCCCTTTTCAGGGGTTTTCCACGTAAAAACTTTGGTGTCTCTTATGAATGTTTCACCCCCTCTCTTATCTGCTTGTATGCTGGATCTTCGTACAATGTTAAGACGTTAAACCATATATTTCTCTACCGCCGCGAATATTCCAGGACGCAACAATCATATATGTCACTTTATTTAATTTATATATTTAAATGATTAAAAGAGTATCTAATCAGTAATTAATCATATATTATGAAGATGAGGAATGTTGTGAAAAGGAAGACATTGTCGATTGTATATAATCATTAATAACTTTTAAAAAAAAATCGAAAGTTTCGTTCTCTTTCAAAGTATATAATCATTAAATAATAACTTTTAGTACTATTATTTTAATTTATGATAAGAAGTGACATTTTAATCATATTTTTAAAGTTAATAGTCAAGCATTATGAAAATAATGTGATTATTAATAGTTTAACTAAAAGTTAATTTTCTTATAAAGTTTTAGTGTCAAAGTATATATGATGTTGATGGATAGAAACTTAGGATTTTGATAATAATATTCAAGACATTTATCAAATAAGTTAGCACCAATGCTAAAATTTAATTTTGGTTATATTTTTTATAAAATTATGACTAAATAGTTATCTTTAATCATAGATATATATATTTAATACATAATTAATAGTTACTCATTAGAACAATATGTGCTTAAATATTAAAAAGAATTTATAAGAATTTTGAACAATATTTCCCCATTATATGTAGGAGTGTTAATATTTGACTGGATTCGAAAACCCGACTCAAACATTACAAGAAAATTTTGTGTTAGGATCAACCTGTTTGTGAAAAGAGACAGGTACGAGTTCAACAAATTGACCGGTTTCAAAAATTAGGTCGAGTTCGAATTGACTTAGAAACCCAGGAATGGCCTAGATTTTTACCCGTTGTACATGAAATGCCAAAATCAGAAATCCCGATTCCCACTCGCACTCGGGTCTACCCGGTCTGCTCGCCGTCACATTGTTAGGGTTTAACGCATATGCTTGTTGTCGTGTCCGTGCTGACATAGTTTGCCCGCCGTCGCATCGAGTGTCCGCGTTGCATTTGCCCGTGTCCCGTCTACCCGTGTCGTCGTGCGTTGAGTGCTCGTCCCATCCCGAGTTCCTGCTGTCGTGTCGAGTCCTGTCATTGTCGTCGACTCACCGATCGCAGTTTATGCGTCACCTCGTGGCAGATCGGTCAACTTGACAACCCGCGCAGGTTTGGTCCGAGTTGAAAATGCTGACCCATATACAAAATCGGGTCAGGTTTGGATCAACTAGTGTAAAATTAGTTCCGGGTTCAACCTAAACCCAACCTATGACCCGTTTTTGTCAGACCTAAGATTTATATGACTTTCAACTACTTTATTCAAATCACGGTAACGGTGTACTCTTCCAACACTGCTCAGCCTAACGGCTGCATGAAGCTTCGGAGGTGTTTATGTTTTTAATCCACTTATCACAACGCAGTTAAATATGCTCGAACCAAAAGCACGATAAGTTTCTTTCTTTTTCTTTTTTTAATTTAATTGCACCAATTTGCGTTTAAAGAAGTTAGAATTATAACGATTTATGTTATTAATACACACACATTGCGTACACTAAAATGGACGATTTGAACAAAGTCAGCAAAAGAAGCACTAGATAATTTGCTTCTATGATTGTAAAAAATAGTGGCAATAATTAAATGATCATTTCATTTATATGAATTTTCTTACAGAATTATCATTTTAAATGATTTTTGTTCATCCACGTAGCCGAATTTTGACATGAAAGAGTCAAATCTTCCAAGTAAAATAAGCCGGAAAGTGAGAGGAAACTATGCACAAGAAGAATTCAGTCGCAGGAATAAAATCATTTTCCCATTAATCCAAATCTTAATAAAGAGAACTTGAACTTTATAAAAATTAATTCTACGGAGAAATCGCAAAATAAAGGAGGAAGAATTAAGAAGAAGAAGCAGCAACTAATCAAAAAAAGAAACGAAAAGAAAAAAAAAATGAAAGTGATTGCAACAATACATTATTACTATAATCTATTAATCAAAGAATGACTCTATATAACTCTTAAATTTATAAAAAAAAATTAAATAAAAAACACTTTTGGATTAGAAATTTGATTAGGATAAATTTCAAATCAATTAAAATTTATACTACACTTATTCTAAAATAAATTCATCAAAATTCTTTGATGAGAATACTGTAATCTAAAATTAATTTACCTAATTTTTTTTATAAAGATATCCTAACCAAAAATATTTCTTTCCAATGATCGCCCATGAAAATGCCACTCTTCTCTTCACTCATCAAACTTCCATAAGTTCTCCCCTTCCAAAACTCCCGCTGATTCATCCGACTGCGGCGGGCTCAGCCTCGGCGGACTCATCAACATCCCCTCCGCCATGTTCATCAGCAACTGGGGCATATCGAACAATTCGTCCTCATCCACAAAATCACCTAACTCCTCCACCAGCGCCTCGGAAGCCTCCACCGCCCCACTCCGTGTCGTCAGCTCTGCAGCCGCTGCCGCTGCGGCGGCCTGTATATCAGCCGGCGAAACCGACAAGGGCGCCGAACGCGACCGAGCCGCGTCAGGAAAGTTAAGCACTGCGTCAGCTCCACGTAGCGCGAGGGCCGCCACGTCGTACGCAGTGGCAGCCATTTCTGGTGTGGGATAAGTGCCTAGCCAGATGCGATTGGACTTTCGCGGCTCGCGGATTTCCGATACCCATTTGCCACTTCGCCGGCGAATGCCGCGGTAGGGCGAGGGGCGGCCGGTGGGGTTGGGGTCAGGGTCGTGATGGTTTTCGGGGGCCTGTACGTGGGAAGGAGGAGTGGAATCGGCCATGGAAGAGCTGGATGGTCTTTTGTCTGGGAAAAAAAGTGGGGAATAGACGTATATTGTGTATAAGGTTAAGGCAGAGCGTGGAGAGTGCGCGGCGACGTAGCGACCGCGGGGGCGTTAGTGCTGGTGATTTTTTATTTTTGTTATTATTATTTTCTATGTGCTGGAGCCGGCTATGCCTTTGCTGCCACGAGGGAGATTTGAAGGAAGGAGAGAGAAAGATCGATGCTGGATTAGAGGCTGGTATTTGTTTGCGTTGAGTTTTATAATTAGCTTGTATCTGATTTCTTCATAAATTTGTTTATTTAAGGAGTTGTAAAAAATAAAATTTATCCAGCTGTTTTTGACTTTAATGGAAATTTGATTATATTTATATATAAATTAAAAATATATATATTTATGCATATTTTCATCATATATAAAATTTAATTTTCTAGTTTTATACGAAGATCCAACACATACGTAGATAATAAAAAGTCATAAGAATTATTAGAAGTTTAATGTGTAAATCCCAAAAAGGGGAATCTTTATTAGGTCCGGACACCTGACGTAGTGTCACGACCCGACCCGAGACGAGACGGATCCCGCCCGCGCCGGATCGCGACGGAGGATATAGCTAACCAGGATCTGGCTTTGGATTAGGTTACTGAACTGATCTTCCAAATTCTTAACTCAACAGAAGCGCACAGAACAACAGAGCTACTAAAAACATCAAATGCAGCGGAACAAAACATCTATCTTTTCATTTCCTCAAAATAATCATCTACAGAACAGTACAAGGCTTTCAACAGAAAGAAAGACAGAACAGGAAAGCCATGACTGAACAAAAATCAAAAGTACAAAAGTACCTAATCTGATCAGACTCCGAAATCTAATCCTGGACCTCCTTGCCCTTCCCAGAACCTGAAAACCACCAGAAAGCAAGGGTGAGCTCAACAGCTCAGCAAAGCAACAAACCACCAATCTAAATTCTCAGAAAACAAAACCAAACTTATCAGACAGAAATCAGATCAGAAGTCGGAACAGAATCGGAAATCAAAACTTACGGACAGATATCAAATCACATCAGAGTCGTACAGATCGTACAGAGCGTATCAGAACAGAACAAATCAACAGAGTCAGAAACAGAAATCAGAATCGTACGGATCATATCATATCATAATCACAATTTCGTACAGAACAGAACAGATACAGAAAGTAATACAGATACATATAGCTAAATGCCCTGACACTGACGGAATCTCTACGGATTCCGGCCCCTTATGCCTCCCTTCCCAGACACTGACTGAATCTCATAGGATTCAGGCCCCTTATGTCTCCCTTTGTGCTCACGGCACCAAAACAGATGTGCTTATAGCACCAAAACAGAATTCATCGGATCCGGAACAGAACAGATATCAGATTTCAGATTGAGCTCATTTCAGATTTCCCGTTTCACTAACTGAATCTCATAGGATCCAGGCCCCTTATAACTCCCTTTTTATAGCTTATACACATAGCATTTCAATTCAGAAGAAATCCGGACAATTCAGAAATTACCCAAAAATCGGGCAGCACAACGGCAGTATACGGAATTTACACAAAAATTCCTGCAAAGAAAATTTACCGAATTCGCACAGACTACAGATATCAACATTTCAGAACTTTTATTCTACTGCACAGATAAATTCCAATTTCACAGAAAAATCCGGTCGACTAAAAACACAGTCGAAACAAAAATACCCGGACGAAAATCTTCAAAATATAGTCAAAACGTGCACACCCGGCACGGCAACGATATACAGAAAGTTACGCGGTAAAAACTGAACCGATCAAAAGATACGGACGAAATTCGCTAACGGAAACAAAACCCGGACAGAATATACCGCCAAACACGACGGAACTGAAAATTGAGAAAGGTAGAATGTGCCTTACCTCGAGTACAGCAAATTCCTCAACAGTCACTTCGATCGAAAACGGCTCCGCGTCGTCCGAAAATCCACTTTTCTCCAAAATTCCACGACTTTCTCTCTCCTCAGATATTTAATTTTTTTATTTCTGATTTTTCTCTCTCTTCAAAACGACTGAAATCAGCCTTATACTACACAGATCGGCCCGGCCGATCGCAGCATCGTCCCGGGACGATCTGACCAAGAGGATCGGCCTGGTCTCCCTTCAGGGCTATTGCAGGGACGATATTTTCTACAGTGCCGATCGGCCTGGCCGATGTCTCCAATCGGCCTGGCCGATGCATGCAGAAAATCACCTGGAGCAAATCTGGGCAAAATCTGGAGCTGAATTTTCACTGATCGTCCCAGGACGATCCCAGATCGTCCTGGACGATACTGGAGCAGATTTTGATATTACAATCTCCCCAACTCAGAAAAATGTCGTCCTCGACATTATCCAATCCAAACTCAGTCAAAACAAGTACGGGTACGACCGTCTCATATCAGACTCCTTCTCCCAAGTTGCTTCCCGTGCAGTCCGGTGCTTCCACTGGACTTTAACCATCGGAATCTCTTTATTTCTTAACTTTCGGACGTCGTACGCCAAAATAAGCTCTGGCTCTTCCTTGTACGCCAGATTCTCCTGAATCTCCACCTCATCAGCTGACAACTTCTTCCCAGAGTCTGAAACCCACTTCCTCAGAGTGGATACATGAAACACATTATGCACATCCGGCATAGATTCAGAGAGTAATAACTTGTAAGCAGCTTTTCCAATTCTTTCCAAAATCTCAAATGGTCCAACATACCTTGGACTAAGCTTGCTTACCTGACCAAATCTGCTCACACCTTTCATCGGGCTGACTTTGACGTACACAAAGTCACCGACCTGAAATTCAACAAATCTGTGCTTCTGATTGTAATACTTCTGCTGACGATCTTGAGCGGCTTTCAATCTTTCTCTTATCAAATTGATCTTCTGAGCAGTTTCATCAGCAAAAGTGGCCCCCAAAGCCTGTCTATCTCCGAAGGAGGTCGGAGTCAAAGGAGTACGACACTTCCTGCCATACAGAGCCTCGTACGGTGCCATACCGATACTGGACTGAAAACTGTTGTTATAGGCAAATTCAATCAACGGAATATGATCTTCCCAACTTCCGCTAAAGTCCAGAACACAAAGCCTCAACAGATCTTCCAGTACCTGAATCGTCCTCTCAGACTGTCCGTCGGTCTGAGGATGAAAGGCTGTACTGAAATGCAGTTTCGTACCCAAACCTTGCTGAATGCCTTTCCAAAGTCTGGAAGTAAAACGTCCATCTCGATCAGATACGATCACACGAGGCACACCGTGCAATCTGACTATCTCCTTCACATAAATCTGTGCCAAGCGATCAACTGAATCCGTCTGTCTGATCGGAAGAAAATGGGCTGACTTGGTCAATCGATCTACAACCACCCAAATGGCATCATGTCCTTGTCTAGATCGAGGAAAACCCATCGCAAAATCCATCGTTACCTCCTCCCATTTCCACTCAGGGATAGGCAACGACTGCAACAGTCCACCTGGTCGCTGATGCTCTGCCTTCACCAACTGACAGGCTTCGCATCTCGACACAAACTCTGCTACATCCTTCTTCATCCCAGGCCACCAAAACAAAAGCTTCATATCAGCGTACATCTTACCACTGCCTGGATGAACAGTGTAGCCAGAATGATGAGATTCGTACAGAATCTCCTGCCTCAAGTCTCCAGACACAGGTACCCACAACCTGTTCTTACAGAAAATAACACCAGAATCAGAAATTCGAAGTTCAGGAGTCTTACCAGATCCAATCTGAGCTATCAACTTCGAATAGTCAGAATCTGACTTCTGGGCTTCTTGAATCCGTGCTTCCAAAGAAGACTGAATACTCATCTGAGCCAACTCCAAATCACTGGAGGAAACCACCTCCAACTGCAATCTCTCCAAATCACGAATCAGAAAGTCATCACAGGTAAGCTGAATACCTGAGAATCCAGAAGACTTCCTGCTCAGAGCGTCCGCTACCACATTCGCCTTCCCAGGCTGATACTGAATAGTCAAATCGTAGTCCTTGATCAACTCGAGCCACCTCCTCTGTCTCAGATTCAGATCCTTCTGAGTAAAAATATACTTCAGGCTCTTATGATCAGTAAAGATCTCACATCTGACGCCATACAGGTAATGACGCCAAATCTTCAAAGCAAAAACTACTGCAGCTAACTCCAGATCATGCGTCGGGTAATTCTTCTCATGTGGTTTTAACTGTCTCGAAGCATAAGCAATTACCTGACCATGCTGCATCAGAACACAACCCAGTCCTTTCAGTGAAGCATCACTGAACACCTGGAAACCCTCCGTACCTGACGGAAGTGCCAACACTGGAGCTGAAGTCAGACAATCCTTCAATCTCTGAAAACTAGCTTCACACTCCGGTGTCCAAACAAAAGGTACTGACTTCTGAGTCAGTCTCGTCAGAGGAGTCGAAATCCGTGAAAATCCTTTCACAAACTTCCTATAATACCCGGCCATGCCCAAGAAACTACGTACCTCAAATACCGTAGTCGGCCTTGGCCAATCAGCAACAGCCTGAATCTTCTGGGGATCTACAGAAATGCCTTCTCCGCTAACCACATGCCCCAGAAATGAAATGCTCTTCAGCCAGAATTCACACTTGGAGAACTTGGCATACAACTGATGCCTCCTCAAAGTCTCCAACACAATCCTCAAATGTCTGGCATGCTCATCCTCAGATGCAGAATATACCAGAATATCGTCAATGAAGACGATCACAAACTGATCCAAATACTCCCTGAATACTCGGTTCATCAGATCCATAAAAATCGCAGGCGCATTGGTTACCCCAAAAGGCATAACCAAAAACTCGTAGTGCCCGTACCGAGTACTAAAAGCAGTCTTCACCACATCAGTTTCTTTCACCTTCACCTGATAGTATCCGGATCTCAAATCAATCTTCGAAAATACCGAAGATCCGGAAAGCTGATCAAACAAGTCGTCAATCCGAGGCAAAGGATACTTGTTCTTGATCGTAACCTTGTTCAAATCTCTGTAATCAATACACATACGGAGTGTACCGTCCTTCTTCTTCACAAATAAAACAGGTGCTCCCCAGGGCGAAACACTAGGACGTACAAACCCTCTGTCAACCAACTCCTGAAGCTGAACTTTCAACTCAGAAAGTTCTTTCGGTGCCATCCTGTACGGAGCTTTCGATATCGGAGCGGTACCCGGAAAAACATCGATAGAGAACTCCACATCTCTATCCGGAGGTAAACCAACCAACTCCTCAGGAAAAACATCAGCAAACTCCCGTACCACAGGGATCTCAGAAACAGAACCAACTTCTAGGTTCAGATCCCGCACCGAAGCCAAAAATACTGGGCATCCTTTCTTCCACATCCTGCTTACCTCCAATGCAGAAACCAGACTGGAGAGAACACCTCGTAATCCCTGAAATACAACTCTCTCTCCAGCCACAAGCAAACTCACTTGCTTCTTCAGACAGTCAATCTGGGCCTCATACTGACTCAGCCAATCCATGCCCAGAATCACATCATACGAAGAAATCGGCAATCGAATCAAACTCGATTTCCACTTCTTGCCAGAAATCTCGATCTCACACAAACAAAACTGTCGAGCAACCAATGGATTCCCAGCCGGTAAAATCACAGACAAAGAAACCGGTAAAACCATCGAATCCAAATGTAAAATCTCAAAACAATGCTCGGACAGAAAAGAATGACTCGCTCCAGAGTCAAACAAAACACGACAGGGCTGATCAGAAATGTAAACCGTACCTGTCACAACATCCGGAGCGTCACGAGCCTCCTGCTGACTCAGACTGTAAACTCGTGGCTGAACTGGAACAGGAGCTGAAGCAACAGAACTACTCTGCTCCCTCTGAATCGTAGGTGGTCTCCGTGGTGCAGAACTAGAACCACTACCTCTACCAGCAAATCCCTCAGGGCGTGGAGGAACAGTCCTCGGTCTTCCTGCTGCTGAACCAACAGGTCTGACAAAGCCCTCAGATCGGAACTCAGAACGCTGATCAAATCCCATCTGCGGACATTCTGCAATCCTATGTCCTGACTGACCACATCTGAAACAAAGACCAGCTATCCTGTAGCACTGGCCATGGTGTCGTCGTCCACAACTCTGGCACACAGGTGCCGTACTGACAGATCCAGAACTAGTCGTACTGGTAGCAGTACCAGACGATCCTCCGCTCTTCCTGGAATCTCCAGATCCAGATCCAGGAACAAATCTCCTCTTCCCAGAGGAACCACTGCCAGATGTATCTCCTCCAAACCTCTTCCTACTCGCAGTCCACCGCTGCTGAGTAGCCGTCATGTCATTCTCAATCAGACGAGCTCGCTCCACAAGCTCAGAGAAATCAGTAATCCGGAACGGTATCAGAGGCTGCCTCAAAGTGTCTCGTAAGCCTCTCAGAAATCTGTAGCACCTCTCAGCAGACGTGCTAACCAACTGCGGAGCGTACCTGGCTAATGCAGTAAACTCAGCCTCGTACTGCATCACCGTCTTGCTCCCCTGAACAAGCCTCAGAAAACTCTCCTGCATCTGCTGTCGTGCAGAAGGGGGAACAAACCAGTCTCGAAATACTTCAGTGAACTCTTCCCAAGTGATCAAAGAGTTCAATCTGCCCTGAAATCTGGCTGCTTGCTGGCCATCCCACCAGTGCTCAGCCTCTCCGTCCAACAGAAAAACAGCTAACGGAACTTTCCTGTCTGCAGGACACTGCATCCCGTCAAAAGTCTTCTCCAATCTCCTCAGCCACTCCTCGGCTGCTCTGGGCTCAACAGCGCCCTCAAACCTCGGAGGTTTCAACCTCAGAAATAACTGCAGGTGTCGATCAATGTCCTCAGATCTAACAGTCGAAGCTCTGCTCTGGGTCTCGCTCATCATCTGAGCAACAAGTGAAGCAAACTGTGAAAGCGTATCAGCACCGACCACTGGGGCTGTACTCCCCACTGGTGCTGCCTGATCGTCACTCTGACCGTCTGTCATGTCTGGGTCTGGCTGATCCATACAGAAAAATCCAGAAAATCCGGAAAACTATCACAAAACACCACAAAATAACACAATAAAAAGCCAAACGACCCAAAACTACCTCCCAGACAGACTCACTGATCACTTCCTAGAGCTCTGTTTTACAATCCAACCTGTTTCCAAAACCAGTGCTCTGATACCACAAAAGCTTGTCACGACCCGACCCGAGACGAGACGGATCCCGCCCGCGCCGGATCGCGACGGAGGATATAGCTAACCAGGATCTGGCTTTGGATTAGGTTACTGAACTGATCTTCCAAATTCTTAACTCAACAGAAGCGCACAGAACAACAGAGCTACTAAAAACATCAAATGCAGCGGAACAAAACATCTATCTTTTCATTTCCTCAAAATAATCATCTACAGAACAGTACAAGGCTTTCAACAGAAAGAAAGACAGAACAGGAAAGCCATGACTGAACAAAAATCAAAAGTACAAAAGTACCTAATCTGATCAGACTCCGAAATCTAATCCTGGACCTCCTTGCCCTTCCCAGAACCTGAAAACCACCAGAAAGCAAGGGTGAGCTCAACAGCTCAGCAAAGCAACAAACCACCAATCTAAATTCTCAGAAAACAAAACCAAACTTATCAGACAGAAATCAGATCAGAAGTCGGAACAGAATCGGAAATCAAAACTTACGGACAGATATCAAATCACATCAGAGTCGTACAGATCGTACAGAGCGTATCAGAACAGAACAAATCAACAGAGTCAGAAACAGAAATCAGAATCGTACGGATCATATCATATCATAATCACAATTTCGTACAGAACAGAACAGATACAGAAAGTAATACAGATACATATAGCTAAATGCCCTGACACTGACGGAATCTCTACGGATTCCGGCCCCTTATGCCTCCCTTCCCAGACACTGACTGAATCTCATAGGATTCAGGCCCCTTATGTCTCCCTTTGTGCTCACGGCACCAAAACAGATGTGCTTATAGCACCAAAACAGAATTCATCGGATCCGGAACAGAACAGATATCAGATTTCAGATTGAGCTCATTTCAGATTTCCCGTTTCACTAACTGAATCTCATAGGATCCAGGCCCCTTATAACTCCCTTTTTATAGCTTATACACATAGCATTTCAATTCAGAAGAAATCCGGACAATTCAGAAATTACCCAAAAATCGGGCAGCACAACGGCAGTATACGGAATTTACACAAAAATTCCTGCAAAGAAAATTTACCGAATTCGCACAGACTACAGATATCAACATTTCAGAACTTTTATTCTACTGCACAGATAAATTCCAATTTCACAGAAAAATCCGGTCGACTAAAAACACAGTCGAAACAAAAATACCCGGACGAAAATCTTCAAAATATAGTCAAAACGTGCACACCCGGCACGGCAACGATATACAGAAAGTTACGCGGTAAAAACTGAACCGATCAAAAGATACGGACGAAATTCGCTAACGGAAACAAAACCCGGACAGAATATACCGCCAAACACGACGGAACTGAAAATTGAGAAAGGTAGAATGTGCCTTACCTCGAGTACAGCAAATTCCTCAACAGTCACTTCGATCGAAAACGGCTCCGCGTCGTCCGAAAATCCACTTTTCTCCAAAATTCCACGACTTTCTCTCTCCTCAGATATTTAATTTTTTTATTTCTGATTTTTCTCTCTCTTCAAAACGACTGAAATCAGCCTTATACTACACAGATCGGCCCGGCCGATCGCAGCATCGTCCCGGGACGATCTGACCAAGAGGATCGGCCTGGTCTCCCTTCAGGGCTATTGCAGGGACGATATTTTCTACAGTGCCGATCGGCCTGGCCGATGTCTCCAATCGGCCTGGCCGATGCATGCAGAAAATCACCTGGAGCAAATCTGGGCAAAATCTGGAGCTGAATTTTCACTGATCGTCCCAGGACGATCCCAGATCGTCCTGGACGATACTGGAGCAGATTTTGATATTACACGTAGTCCTTCATCCGGACGTCAATAAAATGTCGCCACGTGCTCTTACTCTTTACCGCGTGGCCCGACGACCTGATCCGGACCGGAAACCGATATTACTATGTATTAGCTGATTTGTACAAACCAACGTATTGCTAGGTTTTGTTCAATAACAAGAAATATCATTCTGTCAAGACCAACACCTAGCAACACCGAGCAATACCCTGGTTTTGCTAGGTATTGCTCGGTATTGCTAGGTATTGGTCTTGACAGAGCAGTATTTTTCATTAATGCCAAGCAATACCTAGCAATATTGAGCAATACCTAGCAATACCAGCAATAACGAGCAATACCTAGCAATACACGAACATAGTAATACCGGGTTTAGAATGGACGGACAATATTGATCCCCTTGATCGTGGATCATTTACTAGTTCTTTGAATGCCTTAATGATATCAAAATTTGGTGATCATGGGCTCGTTAGGTTCATCTTGTCGAGTTGGTCAATTCGACTATAAGCATGTCATGTTTAGAATTCGTTTGGTAATCCAAATTATAGTTTGAACATTCAAAAAGTGCTTTGAACCCTTGATTTGGGCTCGCATTGGACTGATTTTGTTATCGTTGGGTTCGTCTTTTCGAGACATTCAATTTGACTATAACTTTGCTGTAATCGGTGTTTGGTTGGTTCCATATTTTACTCTGAAAGCTTTCAACTCAATATTTCCTTGAGATTCGTGACCGATCCAGATAAATTTTTGATGATATATCAACCCTTATACTAATTCAAGGCAAATTTGTATTATAGCTGAAATATTAATAATAGGGGAGTGTTTCATCTGTGTTAAGAGAATAATTTGATAGTCTAGATGCTAAATAAATAAATAAAACTCTAATATATCAATTAAAACCTCATGATACTAAAAGAAAAATACATAAAATGGTTAATATTATAAAAAGAAAGTGTTATATCAATATTTAAAAGAATAATCTTTTAATTTAAAATTTAAAAAAAAAATGTTATCTAAGAATTAGAAATTTATTTGAAAAATTTCTTTTCAGGATATTCGAATAACATTTTTAAAAACGATAGGAGCACAAATTCGTTGGATTTAATTTAACATAAGTGTAATACAAATTATACATAAACAATACTAATCTCGAAATAAATCAATGATTTCCAAAAACATCTGGACCAAAATTGTATCTTGATTGATACATCACGAAAAATAAGCCTTGATTGGGCATGAATCTCACATTTGGATTGAAAACATTCATAATTAAATATGTGGCCATCGAAACTCCTATTTTTACAAACTTATAGTCGAATTGTCCATCTCGACGAGATGAACCCAACGACACCAGAAAATGTCTAATCCGAGCACAAATGGTTTTAAATCCATGGCCTAGAGTGTATTCGGAAGTTTCAAAATATTAATTGGATGACCAAATGATCTCCAAGTTTAACATGTATATTGTCGAATCGAGTGGCTTGATGAGGCGAATCCAACAAGCTTAAGAAGGTTTAATTCCAATGTCATTGGAGTATCTCTGACCGGATGACATTCACCCATTTGCAGCTCCCGTAAGCCTCCACCAAAACGACAAATAAAAACACATTTTTGTGTTTTATCTTATGTGTGAAGAGTGTGACAATGCATTGCACTATTCATAGAAATGCAACTTTTTGTGTTGAAAATAAATATAAAAATAAAGATGATAAATAATATACAAAGAAAATTCTTTTTTAATTGTTTTAAAAATGGAGTTTAGTTTGAGATGAATTACTGATATGATTGTTACTATATTTTGAAGTGAAAAATAGGTTTATCGGTTGGAGATTCCCTTAAGGCACTTAAATGCTAAAGAAATGATCTATAAATGATTAATCTATATTTGTTTTTAATTTTCTATATATTTATGAAACATGCCACTCAAAATCAATAAACAGGCCCCCTCTCCCTACGTGATGATGATCAATTGGCTAGAGATTCAAAAAAGATATGAAGCTTAAAGAGCCCCAGAGCTTCACCCGAGCTCCACTATAACCCTCGGTGCCCAACATAAGCCATCAAAACTCTGTTGCTTGATTGTTGTTGTCAACTATGAGCTAACTCGTTCGTCGTTGTGAGTTATATCAGGTCATTGGCTCGCATAGTCTCCACCTGACTACGGAGTTTGACAACTATAATAGTGACCAAACTCCTAACTAACTCTTGTATGTCATGCGGCTATGATGGCATAATAGTAGCTATATATGATGGTGGTGTAGATAACACACTTCCATGAGACCCAACTCAATACAAATCAACATCTTTTCATTGGGAGGAAGCTCATTATGTTGATGAATGACTAGATTCCTCTTTTAATCTCATAAATTTATTATATATAATATTAAATTTAGAGTGAATTTAATAAATCAAACAACAATAATATATTATACGTATTAATGATATTTGATACGTCATCACAAAATTAGCTTGATCGGGCACGAATCTCGAGGCAAAAGCTAGTTGGAAACTTCAAAAATTAATTTTGGGAGCACCCGAACTCTGATTTCAGCAAGCTTATAGTTAAACTGAGCGTCTCGGAAATACGAACCCAACGACACCAAGATCAACCCAATCCGAGCCCAAATGAGTCCGAATCAAGGGCACAAAGCACTGTTGGAAGGTTCAAACCGTAATTTGAGTCACCAAACGGTATTCGATTTTGACGAGCTTATACTCGAATCGAACGGCTCGATGTGACGAATCCAACGAGCCCAAGATCATCGAATTCCGACATCATTAAGGCCTTCAAATGTTCAACGAACGGTGCATGATCAAAGGATTCGATATCGGCCGTCCATTCAAACCACTCCCTGTTCGCCCTTAATCTCACGTCTATTTACGGGCTATGCCACTCCAGAAAAACTATAAATAGAGCCCTCATTCTACACCAAGGGGACTCAAGTGAAGAGAGAGAAAAAGGAAGAGGAGAAAGGGGAAAAGGAGATTCCTCACCTCCTCGACCACCGCCGGAGCTCTTCCTGCCGCCTGAAGACGCCGGAACTCTGCCGAATTTTCAGGAAACGTCGGGAATTTGCACAACTTCCACGTGATGCTGAAATTCTTCTCATTTAATGACAGAGTTCCCTCCTGACGCCGAAACTCCGCCCAAGGGAGGCCGGATTTCTCCTCTTCCACCAACAGACGTCGGACTTCTACCCGACGTCGGACCTTCACTCTTCGCCAAGTCTCTACCCGATGCCAGACTTCTACCGGTTATCGGACTTCGCTGGACATCTATGCGAAGATGCATTTCTTCCCATTGCTGGACTTCTATCTGACGTTGTCCTATTGATCTTCGTCGTCAGACTACAGTCCTTCCGACCTCCGTCGCCAGCCGACTACGGTCCTCCTGACTTACGTCGCCCGCCGACTACAGTCTTTCCGACATCCGTTGCCCGTTGACTACAGTCCTCCTGACTTACGTCGCCCGCCGACTACAGTCCTCCGTCGCCAACTGACTACAATCCTCCTGACCTATGTCGCCCACTGACTGCAGTCCTTTTAACAAAGCGAACATGTCAATAGTGATTCTTTGTATTTACATCATGTAATGTACTCCATAAGATGTACATCAATCTAAGACCTTCCACCAAGGAAGGGCCTCATTTGTAATCGACTGCAATACTAGTGGATTCATTCAAACTGGGCTAGGCCCCGTGGGTTTTCCCCCTTTTTCAGGGGTTTTCCACGTAAAAAATCTTGGTGTCTCATAAATGCTAGACCCTTTCTCTTATTTGATTGCGTGTCGGATTTTCGTACAATGCTAAGATGATAAACTTTATATTTCTTTACCGCCGCGAATACTCCTGGACGCAACAATATTAATGCTATTACACTTACAAATATCCATTTAGATCTAGCATCCACTCTTCCTCTGATGAGACATAGCATATAGCTTAGAGAGAGATGACTTCCTACCCATGTCCTCTTATTGGTTCTTGTGCAAATAATAATTCATGCATGCTTATATGTTGTTACAACCCATCCCATCATAACTTACATTTCCTAATAGGTTATATCAGGTCAAGTAAGAGATAGCAGATTTGCCAAAGATGTTTAATTGGAGATAATTTCTTTTTATCATCCAATTCAATAACCGGGCCACTAAATTCATCAACCTATAGAAATCAAATATAACATCATTCACTACATATACATATCTCAGATGTATTCATATTAAACATTTTATACAATAATTTTGATTCTTAGGTATTCTAACTAATATGGTATTTTCAGATCATATGCTCATGAACATTATTATACCATCAATACAACACTTGATATCATTTATAATAATAGTCAACTCATATTATCATGATTAATAATGTATCATCACATGTATCTTTTATATAGTATTTTCTATGTACAACCTGATATTGTATCATATCAATAGGAACAATCACCATGAATAATAGGGTATTTTAATACAAATCATAATAGTTAAGTCATATCATCATATATAATAGAACATCATAAATATATTATACATTGCAAGTCAATTATCCTTGCTAATCATGTCATGTGTGTTTTTTTATCGTACAATATTGTATCTCTTACAATATCATCATATCATGTCATATTGATAGTAACATTTAGGTGCATCATGTACAGGATTTGGCATCCCTATCTCATTGGTAATCATAATCATACCATATCTCCCTTATACTTTTCATCATGTATCAGGTTCACAGAACAAACCCTATAAAGCTCATCATTCCATCCTATGAGGCAGAGTATCATCTCTCTTCCAACCTGAATTATATAGTAGTAGCATTTCTTACATACACATATTACACAACACATATATGAAAAAATAACATTTAATAATATAATACTCAAGAACCAAATTATTATATCTATTTTGTGTGCATGTGAAATGACATGTAAACCAATATAAAGATGTGTATAAGACAATGCAATATGTTTATTTCTACAAACTTATAATCTCAACATATGAACCATAATGCAAATGTTATGATAAAATGAGTCATATCAATTATGCATGTCATGTAAAAAAAAATTAAGCATGCATGTCATTCATTCTGTCTAGATCGAATGCAATAATCAATTATTATTATTATTATTATCAAATTTAGATAATATGCCTCAAATTACAAAAAATAACTAATGAAAAGCTAATATGATCATGTCAGTAGGTGCAGAATGAGCAGATCTTGAACATACTTAAATTTACATGGTTAAAGTTTAATAAATATCGAGATATCATAACATTTATAAGTTCTAACAAAATTCAAATACATAAATCACTCAAATAGTAATTGAAATCATAGATAGAGAAACAATAACCACTTAGAGATGAACATTTTTTTTCAATTGGATCGACTGATGAAATAAGCACAAGACCCCCAAAATATTCTTCTATTTTTCCTTCTCCTAGTTAATGAATGCAATGAAGTGCTTTTAGATTTTTATTGGGTTTTAAGAATGGGTTTGCATTTGTTTTCAAAATTTTAACCTAGAACTACAATGCCACAATTTTTCAGCTTCATAGTGCTCCCAAGGGAAGATTTCAGACATTCAAAATAGAGACCTCAGCGTTGTTGTTCCACATATTTAATGTATCATTGCCAGCCTCCAGGCACATATCTAACAAAGAGGACAGTGCTGCAGCGCCACCATTATAGTAGTCCCATGAAGAAATTTCTATATATGCATGACAATTTTCATAAATCTTAAAAAATATATGATTTCCTATAAATTTACTATAAGCAGTTTAACTACTGTAGAAGATTTATCATAATCACCTGACAACTATCTAAACAAAAACTAAGCAATTTAACTACTGTAGAAGATTTATCATAATCACCCGACCACTATCTAAACAAAAACTATTCTAGAAGATGTCATTACAAATGCATGCATAAATTAAATAATTAAATGACGATAACTTACTTTCCTACATTCAGGCTCAGTAGAAGAAATAATACTACTAGTACAAAGCGAAGCACCCAACCCACCCTCATTAGAAGCCCAATCCTCACTATTTTTTGTCTAGTTTAGGATATTCATTAAAATTCAACATAATAACTAAGTACATGACTTAGGTGCATAATGTAAAAGATTTGGCACCCCTAGCCCATTGGTAATCATAATCATATCAATACTTTTCATCATGTATCAGGTTCGCACAACAAACATGATAAAGCTCATTGACCCATCCTCTAAGGTAGAGTATCATATCTCTGCCAACCTGAATTATATAGTAGCAGCCTTTCTTACATACACATATTGCACAGCACATATATGAATAAACAACGTTTAATGTAATACTCAAGAAACAAATCATTATATCGATTTCTTGTGCATATGAAATTACATGTAAATCAATATAAAGATGTGTATAAGATAAAGAAATATTTTTATTCCCTCATTATTATAATATCAACATATGAACCATAATACAAATGTTCTCATAAAATGAGACATATCAATTATGCATGTCATGTAAAAAAAAAATTTTCTAGGCATGCATGTTATTCATTTTATCTAGATCAAATGTAATAATCAATTATTATTATTATTATTATTATTATTATTATTATTATTATTATTATTATAAATATAAATTTTAGATAATATGCCTCAAATTACAAAAATAACTAATGAAAATTTAATGTGATCATGTCAGTAGGTGCATAATGAGTATATCTTCAACATACTTAAATTTAGATGGTTAAAATTAAATAAATATCGAGATATCATAACTTTTATATGTTCTAACAAAATTGAAATACATAAATCACTCAAATAGTAAGATAATTGAAATCATAGATAGGATAACATTAACCACTTAGAGATAAACAATTTTTTCAATTGGATTGACTGATGAAATAAGCCCAAAGACCCCCAAACTCTTCTTCTCATCTTCCTTCTCCTAGTTAATGAATGCAATGAAAAGTTTTTATCTTTTTATTAGGTTTTAAGAGTGAGTTTGCTTTTTTTTTTTCCTCAAAATTTTAACCTAGCACTACAGCGCCACAATTTTTTACCATCATAGTGCTCCCAAGGGAAGATTTCAGACATTCAAAATAGAGACCACAACACTATTGTGCCACATATTTAATGTCTTATGACTCCATGCACATTTCTAACAAAGAGAGCAGTGCTGCAGCGCCACCATTATAGTGCCCCCATTTAGAAATTTTTAGACGCGCATGACAAATTTTATAAATCTTAAATAATATAAGATTTCTTATCAAGTTACTATTATGTAGAAGATTTTATCATAGTCACCCGACTACTATCTTAAAAAAAAAAAAGAAAAACTATTGTTGAAGATATCATTACATATGCATGTATAAATTAAATAATTAAATGATGACATCCTACTTGCCTCCATTTATGCTCGGTGGAAGAAATAGTACTACTAGTACAAATAGAAGCACCCAAACCACCCTCGCTAGAAGCCCAATCCTCCCTAATTCATTGTCTGGTTTAGGTATACTTATTAAAAACCAATATTATAACCCCCCACCCCTTCCAAAATGTTTTCAAAATTTTAACATAGCACTACAGTGCCACTTTTTTTTGTCATAATAGTGCTCCCAATGGAAGATTTCACGCATTCAAAATAGAAACCTCAACACTGTTGTGCCAGCTATTTAATGTCACATTGCCAGTCTTTAGGCACATATCTAACAAAGAGGGCAGCGCTGTAGAGCCACTAATACAGCGGTCCCATGAAGAAATTTTTAGATGCACATAACAATTTTCATAAATCTTAAATAATATAAGATTTCTTAGCAAGTTACTATATGCAATATAACTACTATAGAAGATTCGATCATAGTCACCCGACTACTACCTTAAAAAATAAACTATTGTAGAAGATATCATTACATATGCATGCATAAATTGAATAATTAAATGATGATAACCAACTCGCCTCCATTCATCCTCAGTGAAAGAAATAACATTGCTAGAACAACATGACACACCCAAACTACCCTCACCAGAAGCCTAACCCTCCCTAATTTGTTGTCTAATTTAGGTATACTCATTAAAATATATTATAATAACCAAGCCCTCCCGCCATAATCTAGGTTAATATTTTTCAAAACTTTAACCTAGTACTACAACACCACAATTTTTTAGTGTCACAGTGCTCCCAAGGGAAAATTTCAGACATTAAAAATAGAGACCTCAACACTATTGTGCAACATATTTAATGTCACATTGCCAGCCTCCAGGAACATATCTGACAAAGAGGGTTGTGCTACAGTGCCACCAATACAACACTCCCATAAAGAAATTTTTAGATGCGCATGACAAATTTCATAAATATTAAATAATATAAGATTTCTTATGAAGTTATTATATGCAATTTAACTATTGTAGAAGATTTTATCATAGTCACCCAACTACTATCTTTAAAAAAAAAAAAAAGCTACTGTAGAAGATATCATTACATATGCATGCATTAAATAAATAATTAAATGATGATAACCTACTTGCCTCCATTTATGCTTCGTGGATGAAATGGTATTGCTTATACAAATAGAAGCACCCAAACCACCCTCACAAGAAGCCCAATCCTCCTTAATTTGTTGTCTAGTTTCGGTATTCTCATATTTAATGCCACATTGCCAGCCTCCAAGCACATATCTAACAAAGAGGGAAAAGCTGTAGCACCACCATTATAGCGCTCCCAGAAGAAATTTTTAGATATGCATGACAATATTCATAAATCTTAAATAATATAACATTTCTTATCAAGTTACTATATGCAATTTTACTATTGTAGGCTACTATCTAAAAAAAAACTATTGTAGAAGATTTCATTACATATGCATACATAAAATAAATAATTAAATGATAATAACTTACTTGCCTCCATTTACGCTTAGTGGAAGAAATAGTATTGCTTATACAAATAGAAGCACCAAAACCACCCTCACTAGAAGCCCAATCCTTCTTAATTTGTTGTCTAGTTTCAGTATTCTCATATTTAATGTCTTATTGACAACCTCTAGGCACATATCTAACAAAAAGGGCAGTGTTGCAGCACCACAATTATAGCGCTCCGAGAAGAAATTTTTAGATACACATGAAAATTTTCATAAATCTTAAATAATATAAGATTTCTTATAAATTTACTATATGCAATTTTACTACTATAGACTACGTACTATATAAAAAAAACTATTGTAGAAGATGCCATTACATATGCATTCTTGAAATAAATTATTAAATGATGATAACTTACTTGCCTCCATTCACGCTTAGTGGAAGAAATAGTACAGCTTGTACAAATATAAGCACCCAAACCACCCTCACTACAAGCCCAATCCTCCTTAATTTCTTGTCTAGTTTTGGTATTCTCATTAAAATCCAACATAATAACCAAGATCCCCCCTGCCGCCAAATTTTCTCCCCAATCTAATTGATCCCCTCTTTTGAATGTTATGCAGTGTTCAACATATCCCTTAGTCTTATAGTTTCCGTTCTTTAAGAATCATATAAGGAGTTATGAGGCATAACTCTGATGGTAATTTATAACGAGCAATAATAATTGGCTTATATGAATACGAGCTAGCTGCTTGACTATATGGTCTTAAACCATACATACAAAGACATGATCTAACATTTTGTTTATCAATTATAAAATCTATAAATATTTTATTAAAATTCTTCTATGCTTCACCATTAAAAAGCAATGATATGTCACACCTATAGCATTTTAACAGCAT
Source organism: Dendrobium nobile (assembly GCA_022539455.1). Classification (NCBI taxonomy): domain Eukaryota; kingdom Viridiplantae; phylum Streptophyta; class Magnoliopsida; order Asparagales; family Orchidaceae; genus Dendrobium; species Dendrobium nobile. The sequence goes on from CM039730.1 coordinate 35,801,974, forward strand.
TTATATTGTATCATGTGTTCACTTAAACTAGGTAGAACATTTAACCATTTTAGTTATGGTATTAAAGGCAAGTAGTGCATTCTTTTTTTAGGAACATCTTTGATATTTTTTTAGTATGTGATTTATATTGATTTTGGTTACAATATTTGCAATTTTGTAATTCAATATCTTTATTTTGTAAAATCATGCACCAATTCACAAAAAAAAAATTAAATTTTGTTGTATTTAAACTCAATTTTAAGACTATTTTATTTTCTTTATAGTAACTATTCGTACCAAATTATTAGATGATGTAGCCTTCTTAGTAGCTCAAAAAAAATAGTTAAAATTCCTTAAGACATGTTATACTTGGTAGTAATGCTAATTATTCTGATAGCTATAGCCTTCTTAGTAGCTCAAAAAAATTAGTTAAAATTCCTTAAGGCATGTTATACTTGGTAGTAATGCTAATTATTCTGATAGCTATAGATACCTCTGAATGATTATTATAAGCAGCCTAGAAAGTTTATTGTGCATCACTTAATAGATCATAATTTTTTTTAGCTTAACTATTTAGTTCCTCCTTAATATAAACATTAAACAGATCTTTAATATAGGATAAACCTATATTTTTAATAATTTACATTGCACAAGCATCATAAACCATGCCTTTAATTTTATTTCATTGCTCATTATGTATGTTAATGGAACCAATTGTTTTCTCCGTGTATAGTGTATTTCTATATCTCTCGTGGTCATATTCGTCGTGAGTTGTCCAATTATCGTGAGTTGTCCAATATAAATAATTCATTAAAAACCTTCTTTTATATAAATTCACAAAATAATTTGTTATTGAAATGTGAAACCTATAAATAATTGAACTCCATATAAAAATTCATTTATGCGGAGGAAAGTAAGGCCTCTTTAGCGAGGATGGAACAAATCAAAACAAAATTATCAACCTATAGGAAGCCACAAAAACATGAATTGGAAATAGTGCCATCGACAAGAGACAGTGAGTAGGACTTCGATAGTGTAGGAGGCTGAAAAAGTCAAAAGCATAAAGCCAATAACAACTGCGAGAGCAGAGCTAGTTTCTAGGGTTGAACGTTGGTGTGCTTAGGAGTTAGGTTACTTTGAGCTCGAAAGAGGCTCTCAAAAGAACTATGCCCAAATTGTACATAAATTCATAGTTTATAAAAATATACGACTAATAATTAAACATTACTTTCTCACGCCCAAAAAATTGTGACCTTTTCTATGCAATTTTTTCGTCGCATCTCATCTAAAATTTTATAATTAATGTGATTGTATCCAATGTAATTTATATATTTGTTTGCATGCAATTCATATCTTATATGTGAATACATGAAAATGGATGCTTTGAAGTCTGACAAAGAAGCTCAAGCTCATAGGTTATAATTTGTTGTTCTCAATAGAAAAATGAGTGATTCTAATTAAAAAATAATTTATAACAGTTTCCTTAAAGAGTTAACTCTCTATGTGATTTTGTCCATCCACATAGGACATAGCTACATTATGGCATGAAACGGTCAAATCTTTCAAGTAAATATGCCAAAAAGATCTGAGGAAAGAAGAATTCAATCTCTTTGTTTTTGAGATTTACACATTCAAGATGGAGAGTAAGAACAATTAATTTGCATGAATAAAAATATTTTCCTATTCAACACAACCTTGAGGAAGAAGATTTGAACTTGATAAAAATTAATTCAGTCGGGAAATTGTAAAACAAAAGGGGATTAAGAAATAAGAAATGGTTTTAAGATAGAACAAAAAGTACGACTTAATGAAAATTTTGATCAACTTATTTTAAAATAATTCCAGCAATTTTAAATTTTATCTAACAAAAAATTTGATGAGAATATCCTAAGCAAATTTTCTTAATGATAGCCCCATATGCCACTAGCCTATTTACTCATCAAAATTCCATAAATTATCATCTTCCAAGACTTCAAGCGGCTCATCAGACTCCAGCATGCCCAATCTTGGCGGACTCACCATCAACCCCTCAGCCATCTCGATCAACACTTGTGGCATATTGAATAGTTCCTCCTTATCGACATACTCACATATCTCCTTTGATGGCACCTCAGATGCATCCACATCCTCAGACCTCGCACAAAATTGTTCTGCCGCTGCCTTTGCTGCTGCTTGAATATCAACAATTGAAGTCGATTTTGGCATGGGATGAGATCGTATTGCATAGGGAAAATTGAACGCCGCATTGTCCCCGTTGAACGCAGGCGCAGCCACAGCATAAGAAATGGCAGCCATTTCTGGCGTGGAAAATGTACCAAGCCATACGATTTTAGAGTCACGCCAACTGTAGATTTTTGATGTCCATTTGCCTCTTCGTGAGTTGATGCCAAGATAATGAGAGGGTGGAATGATAGGTGGGGTATTGGAGGCTGGGATTTCTACTTTGGAAAGGGGATTTGAGTTGGCCATTTAGGAGTGGAAGGTATTTTTTTGATGTTAAAATGATAAACACAAAGAAGGATAAAAATATTCTTATAAATCTTATTCTATCATTCAACAACTAACTATATATAGAAAAAAATTGTGCGGGCAATATTCGTTGTTTACAAGGCACTCTTACCGGCTGTTTATCCACCTGAAATTTCGTTGGGCAACCCGTCAGAACTTCTAGCGGATTATTCTGCCGGAAATGCGATAAATTTTCATCGTTTCTCCATTTATGACGGATATTCCGCCGGAAATTAACCTATAGAAAAAAAAAAACCCCCCTCTTATATTTATGTTTTTTACAAAATAACAAACCTGTATAAAAATATACATATATCATATTTATTCAGATATTGAAGATAAACAAACACTTTAACATTCACCAAACAGTTTAATAACATATTTGATGTATTAATGATTCTATTTCTTCTTATCATTATATTCTCTTTTCTATATATAAAAATTACTGTGTTACTAAATTCAACTAAATTCAATTAAAAAAAGGATATAACCTTTTAAGATTTATAATTTAAATTTCTTTTTAACATTATCAATATTTATGACACCTTGTTTTCAACTCTTCTTAAATTATCCACGTGATAAAGGTGATTTAATACTTTGAATTGATATGAATCCTTGAGAAAAATATAAATCTCAGTTCAATATTCCACATCTTGACTTAAACTAGAACAAATAGTTTGATCGGATCATCAGATCCAATCGACGCACCACATCTTTAATGATCACAAATTTCTTAAGAAATATCGCGATCAACTCATTGAGAAATAGCCGGCTCAAATCATTGATTTGACTATGAGATCAAAGCTAACTATCACGACCAACATAATCTTATCATGAGCTAAGGCTAGCTCAACCAACACTCATTTGCTCCAACATACACCATATCTTGTGGCTATATGGTCCAGGCATTTCCCTTTACCTTAAAGAACAAAAATTTGAAATGATTTGTATAAATATCATTGTCATGTTATTATTGCCATCCAATATTTTTTGGGTGGGAAAAAATTGGACAGAGGTTAGCACTTGGAAGGATTTGTATATAACAAATATTAAATAAAATAACTATTTTACAATCGATAGAACCAATATGATTGATGTATACTTCCATATTGATATATGATAATCCGAAAATGTAAAAAATATATTGATATAAATGTATGTAAATAACACTTTTATATGCAAATAAAATTTAAGTTTTAGTGATTGAATATCGATCATTTATATATTAAATTATAGCTACTCCTAAAATAATTATATTTAAAATTAGCACAGTTGACAACACTTTTTATATTATAATCATTTTTTTAAAGAAATTTTAATATTATTTTTCTGATTAAAGGCCTCAATAATATTTTCTTAATAAAAAATAAACTAAATTGATACTTAATGATATAATTATTTCATGTATACTATTATAACTACGCACGATTTAAATGCACATGTAAAATATTTAAAAATTTAAGATATGCCCTTTATAAAAATATTCTAACCCGTAACAATAATTAACAATGTCATATCAACAAAAAATTTGAAAAATGTTTTTATAATCATCATCGATAAATATTTTAAGAGAATTATATATAACTATATTAAAAAGCAGAATCATCTCGTCAAACACGATTTAGGCATGATTTAAGGTATACTCCACTCATTTACAGCCCTAATCTTGATTGACACATCACCAAAAATAAGCCTAGATCTGGCACAAATCCCACATTTGGTTTTAAAACATTCAAAATTAAATTCTTGGCCATCCAAACTCCGATTTTTGCAAACTTATAGTCAAACTAAGCATCTCGACGAGATCTAAACACAAATAATCCTAAACCCGTGGCCTAAAGTGTATTTAAAAGCTTTAAAACATTAATTAGATGATAAAATGATCTCCAAATTTAACATGGTCATTATCGAATCGAGCGGTTTGACAAGATGAATCCAAAATGCTTAAGAAGGTTTAATTCAAACATCATTAGGGCATCTCCAACCAAATTACATTCACCCGTTTGCAGCTCCTGCAAGTTTCCACCCAAACAGAATATGGAAATGCATTTTTATGTTTTTGATTGTGTGTGAACAATGCGTGTTGCATCGCACTCTTCATACAAACAATTTTTTTTTTAGTTTATTAAAATTAATTCGATGGGAAAATTGCAAAATGAAAGAGGATTAATAAATAAGAATTGGTTTTAAGATAGAATATTGAATATGAATAAATGAAAATCTTGTTCATACTTATCTCAAAATAAATCCAACAATTTTAAATTTCATCTAATGAAATATTTGATGAGAGTACCCTAAGCTAATTTTCTAAAGGATAGCCCCAAGTGCCACTATCATTTTTACTCATCAAAATTCCATAAGTTATTATCTTCCAAGACTTCTAGCGGCTAATCATATGGAGGGCCAAATCTTGGTGGACTCACCATCATCCCTTCTGCCATCTCAATCAACAATTGTGGCATATTGAATAGTTCATCCTCATCCACATACTCAGATATCTCCTGCGATGGCACCTCATATGAATCCACGACCTCAGGCCTCACAATGAACTGTTCTGCTGATGCTGCCGCTGTTGCTGCTGCTGCTCGAATATCAACAATTGAAGTTGATTTTGGCACAGGAAGGGATTGTATTACATCAGGAAAATTAAGCCATGCCCTGTCCCCGTTGATTGCTAGCTCAGCCACATCATGAGCAATGGCAGCCATTTCTGGTGTGGAATATGTACCGAGCCATATGCTTTTAGAGTCATGAAATCTGTAGACTCTTGATGCCCATTTGCCTCCTCGTAAGATGACGCCGCGAAAATGAGATGGCGGAACTTTGGGTTGGACATTGGAGGAAGGAATTTGTACTTGGGAAGAGGGAGTGGAGTCGGCCATTTAAGACTTGGAAGGTTATTTTTTATGTTAAAATGATAAACACAAAGAAGAGTATAAATAATATTATAAATCTTACTCTATTTCTTTCAATTACTGAATATATATTGAATTCATAAAATTCAAATCTAAGAAAATATAGAGAATTGATAACATGCTATAGTAATAAAGCGCATGCAAGAAAATATAGAATGATTTTAATAGTTTCCTAAAATATTTGACGTATATGGACATTTAAAATCCTCCTCCATTTTGGTCCAATACTATCCTTAAAGTTGGAGTTGTACTTGAAATGTTAAAAATGCCATAACCGTCAAGTATTTATAATATTAAATGTACTAAGAGTCTTCAATAATTACCATTATATATATCTTCATTATAGAGGACATGCTCTTTTATTCTGTTTCTTTTTTTGTCATTTCCTCTTGCATATATAGAAATGTTTATATTAGCATGTTCAATTAATTAAAGATATAGTTATTATTATGAATATCATAGGATAAGCACCTTGATCAAATGCCCCTCTATGATCTAATACACATTTAATCCTCTTCATGACCTTCATTAATTCTATCATCTTCTTCTCGTTTTCACCCACAAATCTCTCTCTTTCTTTGCCAACATATAAAACCCACAAGATTTCTTATTTATAAAAAAACATTTTGAAATGATTTTTATAAATATTTTTGTCATGTTATTATTAGTATCCAATAATTTTCGAGAGAGAAAGAAATTTTACAAGAGATTAGAACTCCAAGGGATTTGTATAAATTGAATGTTGAGATTTAACAGAAGCCTAATGTTCAGCCACCATTTAGTGCTTATTCAGGAACAATTCTGGTAAAAAATGTTTTTGGAGATGTATATTAGTTTTTCTTTGGGAATCATGAAATTTTTTCATTGTATAGTACTAAAAATGTGAATGATTTCAAATGATCAATGTCGTATGATTTAATATGTCGAATTTGGTGAAGACATTTTAAAATTTTGGCAGCAGAAAAAACCATTAGTGAGAGGAATAACAAATCTTAGGGTTTGTTTTGGATAGTTCTTTCAATATTTTGCTTTTTCAAATATTAACCATAATTTTCTTTGACTTTTACTTTCTCGTTGGTTTTAAAAAATTTCTATGATAGAAAGCTCATTTTTGCAACCGATATAGCTAAGTTTATAAAATACTATAGCCATCCCATTCAATTCAAGGCAAATTTTTATGGTATAATTGAAATATTAATTATAGGCTAACTCGACTATCGTCACCGAATCTCCACCTTGTTGTTGTTGCCAGACCACCGACCATTATCGCTAAGCTTTGGTCCCTACCATAGTTTTAAAATTTGTACTGGCTAGTTTGACTATGAACTGACCAGATAGTCGATCAGATCCATTCTAAAAACTTGCTTTGCATCAAATCGGATTGAACAAAAAAGGATAAGTTGTTCAACCAGTGAACCATCATCCTGATTTTTTTAAAAGTTGTCGTTCAAGTGTTTTTTATTTAAACATTTAAATAAATTAATTTGATAAATTAAATATTAAATATAATATATAATAACTTTTAGATGAGTATTAAATACATATAATTATTATTTATCATAAAACTCCATGCAAACATTCTCACATGGCCCCAACACTTTATGTGAGTTCCTATAATGTGCAAAAGCAATAAACTAAATTACATGTAGTAAAACTTTCCAAGTGATGTGAGACTGAAGCTTCGTTTGGGATGTTTTTTTATTATTTTCTAAAACAGTTTTTGAAGTTTCCAAGTTTTGTACCATCTCAAGCAGCATCAACGGAGGAGAAGACAGATTCTGATTAGTTTTTATTTGTTATTACTCAACATTTCATTTCTATGTTGGACGTTTCATTTCTATTTTTGTATATTTTATTGTTCATTTTTTATTGTGCAACGAATGAACTTTATGTTTATTTTTAAACTGTTTGGTGAATGCTTAGTAAAATATTGTGATCAAATCTATTATTAAATGCCTGTAGTATGTGTTTATGTTCAATGTTTGAATTTGAATATGATATGAGTATATTATTTATGCAGGTTTATTTTGTTATAAAATAAATATGTGAGGAAGTGCTTTTTTTTTTACATGTTTCTGACGAAATATCCGCCATAAATGGAGATACGACGAAATTGAATCGTATTTTTGACGAAAAAGTTCTGGCGGTGTGTCCACTGGTATTTATGGCGATAAGTTTACAATGGAATTTTTGGCGGACAAACCACCGGGAAGAGTGCTTCGCAAAAAAAGAATATTGTTGTTTTCACCGAAATTCCGTTGATAAATCCGTTGGAAATATCTCCGACTAAAAAATTTTGCCAGAACAAAGTTTTCGATGCTTGTTTTACCGTCGACTGAATTTCCGTTAGAAATTCACCTTTTTTGACTGAATTACTCATTTTCTAGCAGATCTGGTCCACCAGTTATGTGGGGTTTCCCTATAGTGTCAAAAATAATTTGTGATTAACATGTGAAACCCACAATACTCCATATGAAAATTTATTTGTTAAACCTCTTTTTCTAGGATCTAATATATTGCATGTCAATCCAATTATGATATTCATATTAAATAAAATAAAAATATTTTAAATCCCGCTCATTAAAGGACTGAAACTCACTTCCTTTAATATAAATCTATGGGTTTATACTTGTTTCATTTAAATTAAACATATAAAGTGGCACTCCTTCCATTTAAAATAAATCCATGACACTTTTTCCTTGCCATTTTGCGGTTGGCTCCGTCGACTACGACAAGGGCGTTAGCCGCGTCTCCGTTGAGGTGACCGGCGTCGGTCGGGACCAGATACCGGCAAGGTATCGTCTTCGTGTCTACGGCACTCGATGGCAGAAGGATTGGAAGGTATCGGAGGTGGTGGAGCGCCTGCTCAGGCTCAACGATTGGGACGATGTCGACGCTATCCTCAATTGCTGGGTCGGCCGCTTTGCAAAGAAGAAAAATGCCGATTTACGGATCCTTGGGACAGCAGAACGAAGAAAGGTCGCATTATGGCATTTACGACATTTTTGCGCTGGAAATTACGGAAAGCAGCGGACCGCGGGAGGCACGGAGAGGTCGCAGAAAGCAGCCACGGCCTGCGGAAATTTTTCTGACTCGGCTCTGCCGCAATGCTCCAAACGAACATTTACCAATTTTTTATAAAGCAAAGCAGCCGTGAAGCAGTCCCAAACGGACCCTAAGGCTTCGACAGTAAGAAAAATTAATTCACACGAATAAAAATATTTTCCTATTCAACCCAACCCGAGCAAGAAGACTTGGACTTCATTAAAATTAATTTAGTGGGGAAATTGAAAAATGAAAGAAGATTAATAAATAAGAATTAGTTTTAAGATGAAATATGAATAAATAAAAATCTTGATTATACTTGTTGCGTGCGAGAATATACGCGGCGGTAGAGTTTGTAAATTCGCGTCCTAGCGTTGCACGAGTATTTCGCACACAAACAGAAAAGAGAAAGTGAACACCAAGGTTTTTACGTGGAAAACCCAAAAAGGGAAAAAACCACGGGGCCTCGCCCAGTTCTAAAGTTCCACTAGTGATTTTACAGATTACAGATGGCTGATTCGTCCCACAAGTTGGGATAATCAGAATACAATTTGTTTCTCCCAGAAAGTTTACAAAATTCTGCGAATTCCTGGCGTTTCTCGAAAATCCGGCAGAGTTCCGGCGTCTTCAGGCAGCAGGAAGAGTTTCGGCGGTGGTCGAGGAGGTGAGGAATCTCCTTTTCCCCTTTCTCCTCTTCTTCTTCTTTCTTCTGCGAATTCCTGGCATTTCCTGAAAATCTGGCAGAGTTCCGGCGTCTTCAGGCGGCAGGAAGAGCTCCGGCGGCGGTGGTCGAGGAGGTGAGGAATCTCCTATTCCCCTTTCTCCTTCTCCTTCTCTTCTTCTTCTCTCTCTTCACTTGAGTCCTCTTGGTGTAGAATGAGGGCTCTATTTATAGTTTTTCTGGAGTGGCATAGCCCGTAAATAGGCGTGAGATCAAGGGCGAACAGGGAGTGGTTTGAATGGACGGCCGATATCGAATCCTTTGATCATGCACTGTTTGTTGGACATTTGAAGGCCTTAATGATGTCGGAATTCAATGATCTTGAGCTCGTTGGATTCGTCTCGTTGAGCCGTTCGATTCGAGTATAAGCTCGTCAAAATCGGAGACCGTTTGGTAATTCAAGTTGCGGTTTAAACCTTTCAACAGTGCTTTGAACCCTTGATTTGGACTCATTTAGGCTCGGATCAGGTTGGTCTTGGTGTCGTTGGGTTCATATTTCTGAGACGCTCAGTTTGACTATAAGCTCGCAGAAATCGGAGTTCATATGCTCCCGAAATTAATTTCGAAAGTTTCCAATTTGATTTTGCATCGAGATTCGTGCCCGATCAAGATAATTTTTTGAGGATGTATCAGTTGCCCCCTATTTTTGGACGTCGAAGTTCCAAGAGTCCTAAAATATATGATTTAAAAATTTGTATTGGCCAACACCAAAAATTGTTCTGAATATTAAGTTTTTCTCGAAACTTGATCATAGAGGCTTCGCTGAGCCCTGAGAGTTGTAAAATTGAGTCCGGAACGTCGAAAAATGTGTCCGGGGACCCCAAAAACGTCGAATTTGGACTTGTCAAGGCGAAAATACGGGCCCAAATTGGATTGGGCGACCGAACCACCCGGACTGGCCGGCCGGCCGCCTCCGTCGCCGCCGCCGGCGAGAATGGCGCGAAAACACGTGCCGGAGCACGTCCGCGCGAAAGGGTACCGCGCCCGCTCCGCGGGCCGCCTGGACCGCTCTGTGGTCCGCCTGGACCGGTCTGTGGTCCGCCTGGACTGCCGCCTGGACCGCGCGCTGGGCCGCTCCGCTGCAGTGCTGCGGCTGCTGCCGGCGGCCAGCCAAAGGCTGGCCGTGATCCGCGTGATTTTCCACGCGGATCGGTGCGCTGTCCGTGGTTTTTTCCGAAGAGAGGTGTGTCGGTTCGGCCCACCGACTTTGTGGGCCCCACATGCACGAAAATAGCATTTTTTGGGTCCAAAAAATTCTGAAAAAATCCCAAAAATTCCAAAAATTTGGAAAAATAGGAAAATTCTAAAATGGCAATAACTTCCCTCCTTTCTCTCCAAAACCTATAAATAGGCCCCCTAGGCCTTTAGAAAATTTGCAACTTCTCTTTCTTTCTCCCTCTGGCTCTCTGGCGGCTGAGGCCTCCGCTATTTGCGAGTGAGAAACTTCCCCTGCTCGAATTAGCGCCCTCTTCGTGCGCAGGAGTTATGGGATTTCCCTTCCTCCCCCCACTGCTCTCTGGTGGCTGAAGCTTCCGCTATTTACGAGCGGGAAACTTCCCCTGCTCGAATTAGCGCCCCTCCTCGCGGGCAGGAGTTACGGGATTTCTTCTCCTCCCCCACGGCTCTCTGGCGGCTGAGGCTTCCGCTATTTGCGAGCGGGAAATTTCCCCTGCTCGAATTAGCGCCCCTCCTCGCGCGTAGGAGTTACGGGATTTCTTCTCCTCCCCCACGGCTCTCTGGTGGCTGAGGCTTCCGCTACTTGCGAGCAGGAAATTTCCCCTGCTTGAATTAGCGCCCCTCCTCGCGCGCAGGAGTTACGGGATTTCTTCTCCTCCCCCACGGCTCTCTGGCGGCTGAGGCTTCCGCTATTTGCGAGCGGGAAATTTCCCCTGCTCGAATTAGCGCCCCTTCTCGCGCGCAGCAGTTACGGGATTTCTTCTCCTCCCCCACGGCTCTCTGGCGGCTGAGGCTTCCACTATTTGCGAGCGAGAAATTTCCCCTGCTCGAATTAGCGCCCCTCCTCGCGCGCAGGAGTTATGGGATTTGAATGCCATTTGAGCGGAAGTTTGCTGGCGAGTAGTAGTCCACCGACAAGGAGAAGTCCAACGTCGGGTAGAAATTCAACGTCGGGTAGAAGACCGACGAAGATTCGTCGACGAGCAGAAGTCCGACGACGAGTAGAAGTCCGAGGATGAGTAGAAGTCTGCTGACGTCGGGTGGAAGTTCAACGTCGGGTAGAAGACCGACGAAGATTCGTCGACGAGCAGAAGTCCGACGACGAGTAGAAGTCTGCTGACGTCGGGTAGAAGTTCAACGTCGGGTAGAAGACCGACGAAGATTCGTCGACGAGCAGAAGTTCGATGAGGAGTAGAAGTCAACTGACGTCGGGTAGAAGACCGACGAAGATTCGTCGACGAGCAGAAGTCCGACGACGAGTAGGAGTCTTCTGACGAGCAGAAATCTGACAACAGGAAGAAGTCCGACGTCGGGTAGAAATCCTCTCCGAGGTTGTATGTTAGAACATTTGTTCGATGACATTAACCTGTGTGGAAGAGGTCGAGAGAATCCACCAAGAATGTAAGACCTATCCGAGGTTGTTTGTTGGAGCCCTGCTCGATGACGTTAACCTGTGTGGATGAGGTCAGGAGAATCCACCAAGGATGTAAGACCTATCCGAGGTTGTAAGTCAGAACATTTGTTCGATGACATTAACCTGTGTGGAAGAGGTCGAGAGAATCCATCAAGGATGTAAGACCTATCTGAGGTTGTTTGTCGGAGCCCTGCTCGACGACGTTAACCTGTGTGGATGAGGTCAGGAGAATCCACCAAGGATGTAAGACCTATCTGAGGTTGTATGTCAGAATATTTGTTCGATGTCATTAACATGTGTGGAAGAGGTCGAGAGAATCCACCAAGGATGTAAGACCTATCCGAGGTTGTTTGTTGGAGCCCTGCTCGATGACGTTAACCTGTGTGGATGAGGTCAGGAGAATCCACCAAGGATGTAAGACCTATCCGAGGTCATATGTCGGAGCCCTGCTCGACGACCTTAACCTGTGTGGATGAGGCCAGGAGAATCCACCAAGGATGTAAGACCTATCCGAGGTCGTATGTCGGAGCCCTGCTCGACGACGTTAACCTGTGTGGATGAGGCCAGGATCAAATCCCCCTGGGATTGATCGTCCGGTGATTGAGATACAATATGGATTATGTATTTCTCGAATCACGGAGAAAGAGTTTGAGAAGTTTTTTCTTATCTTTCATAAGAGGAAAAATAATATCACAACAACATGAACATTCTATTACTGCATTACGTAAGATAGTACAATAGTTCCCTAGTACGACTTACAAATTACAAAGTACTCAACACACAAGATCTACGCACGGTGACAATACGACAACATTTGGAAGAAGATATTAGAGATATCAAAGTGACACTCAACTCAACATAAAAGTAACAACAAGACAAGTAATATTTGCTAATACAAATACACGAAGTGCGTGATCATTCAATCTCTCCATTCATTTGAATAGTATTCAATGGTTGTCTTTGTTGTTGATTCTGCCCCCTAGTCGGACCAACTTCATCTCGGGTTGGTGTATTCTTGATGAATTGTCGGAGATATCCCTGTCGGATCAGTCTCTCAACTTCTTCCTTGAGTTGCCAACATGCTTCAGTAGTGTGCCCACGGCTACGGTGGAAGTGGCAATATTGCTCCTGGTTTCCGACATTGGGCTTCAAAGGGTGTGGCCATTTCACATTCTCCTGATCCCGGATGGCCATTAATACATTTGCTTGGGATGTATTAAGTGGTGTGTACTCCTTTTCTTGGCGAGGTTCTCGTCGGGGTGACGGAGACTTATGAGGTAGATTATTCTTCCCGTGCTTTTTCTGCTGTGAGAAAGAATTATCCATCCCAGATGCACCTTTGCACTTCCCGCTGATTTGTTCAAACTGTTTCCTGTGAGCATTTATAGCTTCATCCGCAGAGATTTGTGCCTCCACGCGATGGATCAAGTCAGCGTATGAATGGACGGTGTCTCGCATAAGGGCTGAATAAAAGGGGCCAGGACGAAGACCTCCAAGAAAGACCCCTCTGAGTAATTCAGGGTCTACTCCTTGAATCTGTCGTGCTTCAGTGGAAAATCGTTGAAAATACTCCTTCAACGATTCTCCCTCATTTTGGAGAATCCCAGAGAGGTGGGAAGAATCCTTAGCAATTCTTCGATTGGCCACAAATTGTTCGACGAATATTTTGGCCAATTTGACAAAAGAGGGGATCGTTCCAGGTGGAAGCGAGTAGAACCACGTTCGGGCCTATCCTTTAAGGGTGGCGGGAAAGACCTGGCAGAGGAGCACGTCTGATGCTCGTTGAATATGCATGATAGTTCTATAGTAGTCAACATGCTCATACAGGTCGGTCGTCCCGTCGTAGGATTCAACGTTTGGCACTTTGAATCTGACCAGAATGGGGTGCTGAAGAATGGCTTCAGTTAGAGGTGATGACTCATAGAAATTCCTCTGTCGGAGAGCATGCCTCACATCTCCTCGGGGGAACTCTTCCCGTACCAATTTTCGCAGTTCACGACATAGGACATTGTGAGGGAGTCCCGCAATGTGTGGTTGGGGAGAGCCTTCAGGGAGATCCGAAAAAATGCGAGGATGTGTTGAACTCGCTGTATCGGCAAGTTCATCTTCCTGTTGTGATTGAGGATGTCTCCTAGGTAGAGGAAGACGAATTTCTTCTTGACGATGCTCGAATTGAATATCTTCAACCCTTGGTGGATCCCGAGGGAGGAGGATATCCTCCAACGTCGGCTGTCGATCATCTCGTAGGAGTTGGAGGATCTCGTTTTGCGATTCTTCCATCTTCCAGATTCTTTCTTCTAAAGAAGGTCCCAAAGTCCTTTCTCCGGCAGCATTCTGCCCCCCAGGGTGAAAAGAGGCAGATGTTGGGCGTCTGTGATTTGCAGACTAATTTTTGGATTGGTGGGAGTTGGAGCGAGAAGCTCCAACAATGCGACTGCTGCGTCTGTTAACCATCGCAGCGACACTTGAAGTTTGTGGGATAGAAGGTTCCCACAAACGGCGCCAAACTGTTGCGTGTGAGAATATACGCGGCGGTAGAGTTTGTAAATTCGCATCCTAGCGTTGCACGAGTATTTCGCACACAAACAGAAAAGAGAAAGTGAACAGCAAGGTTTTTACGTGGAAAACCCAAAAAGGGAAAAAACCACGGGGCCTCGCCCAGTTGTAAAGTTCCACTAGTGATTTTGCAGATTACATATGGTTGATTCGTCCCACAAGTTTAGATAATCAGAATACAATTTGTTTCTCCCAGAAAGTTTACAAAATTCTGCGAATTCCTGGCGTTTCTCGAAAATCCGGCAGAGTTCCGGCGTCTTCAGGCGGCAGGAAGAGTTTCGGCGGTGGTCGAGGAGGTGAGGAATCTCCTTTTCTCCTTTCTCCTCTTCTTCTTCTCTCTTCTGCGAATTCCTGGCGTTTCCTGAAAATTCGGCAGAGTTCCAGCGTCTTCAGGCGGCAGGAAGAGCTCCGGCGGCGGTGGTCGAGGAGGTGAGGAATCTCCTATTCCCCTTTCTCCTTCTCCTTCTCTTCTTCTTCTCTCTCTTCACTTGAGTCCTCTTGGTGTAGAATGATGGCTCTATTTATAGTTTTTCTGGAGTGGCATAGCCAGTAAATAGGCGTGAGATCAAGGGCGAACAGGGAGTGGTTTGAATGGACGGCCGATATCGAATCCTTTGATCATGCACCGTTCGTTGGATATTTGAAGGCCTTAATGATGTCGGAATTCAATAATCTTGGGCTCGTTGGATTTGTCTCGTTGAGCCGTTCGATTCGAGTATAAGCTCGTCAAAATCGGAGACCGTTTGGTAACTCAAATTGCGGTTTGAACCTTTCAACAGCGCTTTGAACCCTTGATTCGGACTCATTTGGGATCGGATTAGGTTGATCTTGGTGTCGTTGGGTTCGTATTTCCAAGACACTCAGTTTGACTGTAAGCTCGCTGAAATCGGAGTTCATATGCTCCCGAAATTAATTTTGGAAGTTTCCAATTTGATTTTGCATCGAGATTTGTGCCCGATCAAGATAATTTTTTGAGGATGTATCAATACTTATCTCAAAATAAATCCAACAATTTTAAATTATGTCTAATGAAATATTTGATTAGAATATCCCAAGCTAATTTTCTTGATGATAGCCCCAAATGCCACTATCCTTTTTACTCATCAAATTTCCATAATTTATTATCTTCCAAGACTTCTAGCGGCTAATCATACTTTGGAGGGCCAAATCTTGGTGGACTCACCATCAACCCCTCTGCCATCTCGATCAACAATTGGGGCATATTGAATAGTTCATCCTCATCCACATACTCAGTTATCTCCTGCGATGGCTCCTCAGATGCACCCACAACCTCAGGCCTCACATTGAACTGTTCTGCTGCTGCCGTTGCTGCTGCTCGAATATCAACAATTGAAGTCGATTTTGGCACGGGAAGTGATCCTATTACATCAGGAAAATTAAGCCTTGTCCTGACCCCGTTGATTGCTAGCGCAGCCACATCATGAGCAATGGCGGCCATTTCTGCTGTGGAATAGGAACCGATCGATACGTTTTTAGATTCATGCTTATTGTAGACTTCTGATCTCCATCTGCTTCCTCGTAAGCGGACGCCAATATAATGAGAGGGCGGAATGCTGGGCTGGGTGTTGGAGGCAGAGGTTTGTACTTGGGAAGGAGGAGTTGAGTTGGCCATTTAAGAGTTGGAAGGTTATTTTAAATGTTAAAATGATAAACACAATGAAGGGCATAAATATGATTATAAATCTTATTCTATTTCATTCAACTACTGAATATATATATAATTCATAAAATTCAAATCTAAGAAAATATAGAGATTTGATAACCTACTATAGTAATAAAGCCCATGTTAGAAAATATATGATACTTATAATAGCTTCCTATGATTAAGCCTAAAATATTCGACTTATATGGACATTTGAAATCCTCCTCCATTTTGATCCAATACTATCCCTAAAGTTGGAATTGTAATTGAAATGTCAAGAATGCCCATCTTACAAAGCATATGATAATAAGCATAACCATCAAATATTTATAATATTAAATGTATTAAGAATCTTCAATAATTATCATTATATATATCTTCATTATACCTCACATTCTCTTTTATTATGTTTCTTTTTTTGTCATTTCCCCTTGCATATATAGAAATGTTTATATTAGCATGTTCAATTAATTAAAGATATAGTTATTATTATGAATATCATAGGACAAGCACCTTGATCAAATGCCCCTCTATGATCTCATACACATTTAATCCTCTTCTTGACCTTCATTAGTTCTATCATATTCTTTTCATTTTCACCACACTAATCTCTCTCTTTCTTTGATTACTAATTATTGATTTTTAAAAATTTCTGTGATAGAAAGCTCCTTTTTGCAACCGATATAGCTTAGTTATTTTCTCTACAAAAACTTCACAACTAACTTTATAAAATCTTGTAGCCGTCCAATTCAATTCAAAGCAAATTTCAATGGTATAATTGAAATATTAATTATAGGTGAGTGTTGCATCTGTGGTAAGAGAATAATTTTTTAGTTTAGATGCTAAATAAAATAATAATAATTATTATATCTCAATTATAACTTCATGTTACAAAAGTAAAAATACATAAAATGGTTAATATTATATATAGTAAGTGTTAGAACAAAATTTTAAAGAATAATATGTTAATTAAAAATTTTAGATAAATTTTGTTATCTAAGAATTAGAAATTTATCTGAAAAAAGAATTCTTCAGCATATTCAAATATCATTTTTAGAAAGGTTGTATTTAATTTAACATTGAGTACAATAAAAAAGTATACATAAACGACACCAATCTCGAAATAAATCAATGAATTCAAAGCACATCTCTACCAAAATTGTATCAAGATTGATACATCACAAAAAATGAGCCTTCGTCTGGTATGAATCTCACATTTGGTTTGGAAACATTCAAAGTTAAATTCGTGACCATCCCAACTCCGATTTTTGCAAACTTAAAGTCGAACTGGACGTCTCAACGAGATAAACCCAACGACCCCAGAAAAGGTCCAATCCAAGCAGAAATGGGCCTAAATCCTGGGCCTAAACCATATTAGATAACCAAATGATATCCAAACTTAACATGTTTATTATCGAATCGAGTGGCTTAATGAGACAAATCGACCATTCTTAATAAGGTTTAATTCCAACGTCTTTAGGACACTTAAATGCTAAATAAATGATTTATAATTGGGCACTCCATATTTGTTTTCAATTGTCTTCATATAATGGAGCATGCCACTTAAAAACCTATAAATAGGCTCTACTCTTGCAACATGAAGATGACCAATTGGCTAGATATTCAAAAAAAGCTCTAAAGCTTAAAGTATTATGGAGCTCCACCCAAGCGCCACTGCCAGCGAGCCCTCGGCGACCAACCATTACCATCAAACCTTTGTTGTCTGGCTGTTCATGTCAACCTTAAGCTAACTTGATGATTGTTGCCGAATCTCCACCTTGCTCTCGTTGCTAGACCTCCGCCCGATTGAAAGTCAAACCTTCACCTCTCATCTGCTATTACTGGTCCCCCGACTACAATCACCCAACTATGATTCTTTGACGTTAGCTTCCCAACTATGGTCCCATTGACCATAATTTCCTGACTACGATTCCACTGACCATAGTTGTCAGGCTATGGTCCCTACTATAGTTTAAAAAATCATACTGGCTAGTTCGACTATGAACTGATCAAATAGTTGATCTGATCCATCATAAAAAACTAGCTTTACATCAAATCAGATTAAACCAAGAAGAATTAGTTGTTCAACGAGTGAACCGTCGACCTGATTTTTTTTTAAAAGTGGCCGGTCGTTCAAGTGTTTTTTATTTAATCATTTATATAAATTAATTTGATTAATTATATATTAAATATAATATTAAACTTAATAAATTAATATGAATATAATAAATCATAACTTTTTGATGAGTATTAAATAAATATAAATATGTTTTACCATAAAACACCATTCATACATTCTCACATGGCCCTAGGGGTGTAAGTGAGCTCGACTCATTTATGAGCTCGTGAGTCGAGCTTATCAAGCTCAAGCTCAAGTCGGCTCGGCTTGTGAGCTCATGAGTCGGCTCGAATAAATATTAACATTTTTTAAATAATTTTATTTTATTTAATAAATTTAAATATTAAAAAAATAATAAAAATCACCTAAGTTTTATTTAAATGTTAAACATTTCATATTTTTTCCTAAATTTTGACTAAGTTTTAAAAATTCTGTTAAACTTTAAAAGTTCCGCCTAAGTTTTAAAAATCCTGCCTAAATTTCAAAATTCCCGCCCATGGCTCATGAGCCGGCTCGAGCTCATTTACAATGGGACGATGAGCTCGCTTTCCAACTGACGAGCCGAGCTCGATAAGGCCTAAACTCGATTCGACTCAACTCATTTACATGGCCCCAATTAACACTATGAGTTCCTATCATGTGCAAAAGCAAAAAACTAAACTATATATAGTGAAACTTTACAAGTGATGTGAGACTAAGGCTTCGTTTGGGATGATTTTTTCATTTTTTTATTGCTTTTTAAAGGAACTTTTTTTACTAAAAACTTTTGTACTAGAAAGCTGCTTTAGGAAGCATTAAGAGTTATTGCTGTAGGCTTCGTTTGTGATAGCTTTCTTCCTACTTTTTAATGTAGCTTTTTAGGAAATTTTTTTTTTAAACTTACAATTTTTTATACTAAAAAACTATTTTAAAAAAAAAAGTAAGAAAATTATCCCAAATAAAGCTTAAATAGCTATGTTGAAAGTTTTCCTATTTACAACACATACCTTATTATTCAGATAAATTTTAATTATTTTTACAATGTTAAAAATATTTATTTTCTTAGTTGATAATATTTAATGTTTTATCTATTTAATTTTTTTATATTTAGGTATATTTTATTTGCAATTAATTTTAATTTATTTAATTATACCCATGAATGGTATATATATATATATATATATATATATATATATATATATATATATATATTAAAATGTGAATTTTTGATATAATTTATATATGCAAATTATATATAAATATGTAACATAAATTACTAATAATTTATATTAAATTATATGTTCTTATCTAAATTAAATTTATATTAAAAATAAAATTTAAAGATTGAAGATGTTTAAATTTAAAAATATAGAAAATATTATGAGAAATCACTATTTTTAGTCACATAATTATTTGATTATATAATTTATACATTATTTTTTTGTCATTTAGATTTTATTTAGATAATTTTAATATTTATTATGCCATTTGGTTCACCATGGTCGAACCATTGAACATTGAACGTCTTATTATGTCTGGTTTAATTTTCACAACATTGGTCCCTATGATTACCATCACTTGACTATAGTTCTTCCAATCTCCATCACTGACTATGTTCCCTTTAACGATCATCGTCTGACTATGATCTCACTGACCACTATCGCTCAACTACTACCCCATCAACCTCCATCATCAAATTATGATCCCTCCGACTACCATCACATGATTAGAAGTGCAAGGAGCTTCTTGTATGAATTCGAGCATCAAAATTGACAATTCAACAAGAAGATAAATGGAGCTTCTTGTATGAATTCGAGTATCCCTTATCTCATAACCTACTTTGGGTGAGAAAGAAATTTTACGAGAGGTTAGCACTCCAAGAGATTTGTAAATAACAAATATAAATATTGATAAATATTTTTAGATAACTATAATAACTACTAAAAAGTGGAATCATCTCATTGAGTTAAGAACAATACACGACGAAGAGATATAACCATCGCATATTGTAATTGAGAGAAAAAAGAACAATTGATTCAGATTAAATATATTTAAAAAAAATGGGAGATTGAATGGCAGATTTGTAGCTAAAGATGCTAATCATAGAAAAGTATTAAGGTTTTAAATATATTGCTTTTGCTTTAAAGCCAGTAGCAATGCTTAAATTGAGGAATAAGGTTGGCAAAGAAAGAAAAATTAAATGTTGAGACTTACAGAAGTCCAATGTTCAACCACCACGTAGTCCTTATTATTAAGTAACAATTCTGGTAGGTATGTGCCTATTGGAAACCACAAGGAAAAGATGTTTTTGGATATGTATATTAGGTATGTGCCTTTCCCAACCATAGTTCTCTAATTTCCATTATCTAATTATGGTCCTCGACCATCGTTGCCCCATGACCGTCTTCTAACCACCATTGTTCAACTACAATCCTCCTGTGATCTTATTTGGGAGAATTATCTCATTTAATCTTCTCATTTATTTCACTAATTATATATATATATTATAATATAACAATATTTTTTATCATCAAAATATATACTCATACATTTCTCCCAAAAGAAACATATACAATAGCCATAATTAAAAACTATCTCTTGCATTCATTTATCCCTTTTGCATTCATGACTACAAAATTTAAAAAAAAAAAAGCCTTTCACCAACAAACTCTAGAACAATCTCACTACCCTAGGTCCTTACCCTTCTCTAAAATCATGTAAATCACATAATAATCTAACAGCCTAGTAGGTAACTAGAATGTATGACTATAATTAATGAACAAAATAGAAGAAATGTGCATTAAATAGAAGTAATATGCATGTAATCATTTAGATCGATTATATGAGTATGAACGCGTGACATACATTATGAACATTATCAATCCATATAATAAATAACAGATTATATAAACAATAACAATATCCATATCATGATCATGTCAATTTGTTTAGAACAGATATATTTATCACTTATTAAAAGTCTAGGGGTGAAAGTAAACTAGATCATGAGATGTGACATTTTTTTTTTTCAAATTTAAGGGATGAAAATCACATAAATCAAAATCACTAAAAATAGGTATATGGAAAATGTTGCATAATGCCATCAGAATAATTTCCATAACTGGAAGGACAAACAAAAATGAGCCGAGATGGATTTTCTATCTCTTCTTTATCATCCTCTCCCCTCCCCCCCTGCCTTTCCTTTTTTCGATGGGAGCTGAAGATGGCTTAGGAACTAAATTAGGGTAGTGGAATTAGATATTTTAAAAAATGAATATTCTGACATAGCACCACAATGTCCTTGCACTACCTCAAAACACAATAAAATAGAAGAGCTGGCGCCGCAGCTCCCTACTCTCCAGCACCGCAACACTCACTAATCTAAAACCCTCCAAATAGAGAGGAAAATGTCGTTGTGTTCACCAACATAACGTTGCACTCCTAATAGAATTTTTAGAAATACAAGCAATTCAATTTGCTTCTATTTGGTCATTAACAGATCATTAATAAACTATTAACTTAATGAACATAAGAGTTATCACACCTCCACCCATCATCTCTAAACTTTGGTCTCCTAACCACCATTGCCTTGCTATGGTCCTATGAACATCATCACTTGACCACGTTTCTCTGATCAATGTTTCTTAATTACACTTCTCTGACCACTATGACACAACTACAGTCCTCTGACCACCGTCCCCTGAATATACTTCCCCAACCATCATTGGTTGACTATGATATCCTAATCACTTTCTTCTCATTATGGTTCTCTAACTATCAATCCTCAACTATAGCCCACCAATCACCATGGTTAAATTGTAGTCCTCTGAACACCATTGCTAAAATATAGTCATCCACTCACAACCATCTAAATATGATTCTCTGACCACAGTGGCTCTATTACAATCTTCTGCCCACTATCGCCTGACTACACCAAATACCACTAATTTTTTCAACCAACATCACCAGTATTGTCCATATATGACATTATTTATAAGGCAGATGCAAGCTATTAACACTATTTTGACTTCCATTGTCAATACCAAGTTTCAAACAATACTTCATAGTTTCTAGTTTCCTCTCAATAGTGAACCAATCATACAATAAATGATCGCTTAAAGATAAGCTCTCATGCCAAAATGAATTTTTCAACTTCCATCACATAATATGTTTTATATAATTTATGTATTCTATATTATCTCAATACATTTCATAATTAAGAGGAAGAGCATCATTTGCAACTAATAATTTAGTCATTTTAACTAGGTTATGCCTCATGGTTTTTCTTTTTTTTGTTTGTTCATGTAAAACTTTAATATCACTTGTAATTATTATTTAACTATGCGTATATTAGGGTTGTCAATATTTGACATGACCCAAAAACCTAACCCAAAAATTATGGGATTTGGTCAACTTGTTTGAAAAATGGGTCTTGTTCGGGTCAACTTTGTTTGATAATATTTCAAGCATAATTGTAATCAAGCAAGTCATTTCATATAATATTTTTCTCTTCTTCTAATGCAAACTGACTGATCATGATCCCTCTCAAAACTTCATATAAACTTTAGAAGTTTCACAATATACTTTCAAGTGAGTTTTAAATTCTATATACAATCCACAATTAGATTTTTATTTTTAAGGTATGGCCACAATCATAATTTCAAAAGGGTAGTAACAATCTATAGATATAGAAATTTCCACCTTTGATTTGAGATACATATAGAATTTGTCCCATCCTAATCAATGTATAATTTATCATAGGGAGATTCAATTAATTGAACTCTTTTATACATGTTCATGGACTCGACTAACTGATTCAGTAGGTTCAAATGAACCAACCCTAGCAGCAGGCGGGTGAACCAAGGCGAAGTAGGAATGAGGGGGCGAGCATCAGGTGAACTAAACGTAAGTGTGAACACTTCTAACAGGTTCAAAACATGGGATTGAGTGGAGAATCGTGTGTGAAAGTGTAAAGTAGAAACTCCTCATGAGAAATAACTCTGATTTATTCACTCTAGTGAAATCAAACATGTGTGAGAAGCTTTAGCCAAGAGATATTGTACTGAGAGGAAGAAGGAGAATGAAGATAAGTTTGTGCATTTTGTTTATTTTAGTGTAAATTATTTCTGTATTTAAACCTAAGAAAACGGGTTTATATTTCAATTTAGCACAGAGGAAGAAACTTGGAAGAGAAAAAGGAAGAAATTGGGTTGAAAATTTCTTCTTTCTAAGTGATTTTGATTTCCTATTTTATTTTCTATTCAAATTTGGGGAATAACATATATATAATTTTATTCCTTGATGGAAATCAACAGTATGTTATTTTTCAATAGGAAGAAAATTCAAACATGAAGAAATCTAGTGGGTGAAAGTCTCATTTCAACAAGAAAAAATAAAAGATTTGATTTATTGAGGTAATTAAATTTAATTACTTTCAACTATATTAGAAATTATTAGTAGATTCTGTAATCATAATTATAATTTAGCAAATAAGAAGTATTTCATGTTTTATAGGTATATGTATGACTATCAACACCATTGAAGTTGTTCTTAAAGATGTCAAATCAATTTTAAAGGGTCGAGTCGTGACAAATGTCACGAAGCAATTCATTGAAAAATAATCTTTGATCATATATTTATGGTGCATTTCGCTCGACCTCTTCCACAAATGATAATGTTATCGAACAATGCTCTGAAAAATAATATCATATAAGCCAAACATTTTTTATAGATTTTTTGTCTATTCCACATAAGTTAATGTTATTTAGCAATACTCTAATAAAAATATTTGGATAGGTTAAGCATTTTTTATGTACTTCTCTCAACCTTTTTCACTCATATTAATGTCATCGAGAAATATTCTGACAAACAACTATCAATAAATTAAACATCTTGACTGATTTCTCTCAATAATTGTCATAGGTTAAAATTTGGAGTGCCACCTCATACTAACAAACTAAGAACAAATAGCATCATTTATTGCCGATCATATACACTATTGGAATCATTTTAACTTTTTCTGACCCTATAGGTTTTTCCTCCTAGAATTTTCCTTGTAAAAATCATGATATCTCTTGTATCTCTTTTTCATTTGTTTGTATGCTAAATATTCACGTAATGCTAATATAATACATTTTTTGATTCTACCACCTTGAATATTCTGATATACAACTAGTATAATCTGCAAAGATTAATAACATGTGACCTATATTCAAAACTTTCCTTTCTCTTTTAAGAAAGTGATTTTATTTTTTAGGGATATTGATGTTATAAGGCACACATTGGCGTTCAAAGCTAGCTATCATAAATTTGATCCATAATCTTATACATACTTTTAAGAGATGATTTAATATTTAGTTTTATAATATTGATTATTGTTTTATATTGGAAACATCCATAATTAAATTTGAAATTATATGAATTTTGATTTCAACAAATCTACAGTTGATATATCAGTAAAAAATTATCTTGAGCAGGCACGAATCTCAAAGCAAAATTGAGTTGAAAGCTTCCGAAATTAAATCAAAGACCATCCGAGCTCCGATTTCAGCAAACTTATAGTCAAACTGAACGTCTCAGAAAGACAAACCCATCAACACCAAATTCGACTAAATCCGAGCCCAAATGGGTCCAAATCAAGGGGATGAAGCGCTGTTGAAGGGTTCGAACCACAATTTGAATTACCAAACAGTTTTCAAATGTGACATGCTTATAGTCAAATCGAGTGGCTCGACGAGAAGAATCCAACGAGCCCAAGATCACTGAATTCCAAAATCATTAAGGCGTCCAATTGACCAATGAACGGTCCATGATCAAGGGATCGATATCAACCATCCATTCAAACCACTCCATCTTGATCTTTATCCTCCACATATTTACAAATCATGCTACTCACAAAAAATTATAAATAGACCCTCATTCTTCACATGAGAGGGGAGGAGAAGAAGAGAAGGAAGGGAGGAGTTTGGGAGCTCTCTTGCCATTGACTACCGCCGGAGTTCTTCCCGATCACCACTGGAATTCATACCGACCGCCGCCGTAGTTCCTCTTGACCACCGCCAGAGTTCTTCCCAACCACCGACGAACTTCTGCTAGTCCATCGACCATCGCCGGACATCCACCAGTTTGCCGACCGCCGCCAGACTTTCGTCCGTCCGCCGACCGCCGTCGGACTTCCTCTAGTCCGTCAACCATCGCCGAACTTCTGCCAGTTTGCCGACCATCGCCAGACTTCTGCCAGTCTTCCGACCATCGCCGCACTTCTTCCAGTCCACCGACCATCGCCGGACTTCTTCTCGTTCGCTGATCATCACTTGAACTCTTCTTGACTGCATCTGGAGTTCTTTTCGATCACCGATGGACATCCACCAATCCTCCCAATAACTGTCATCCGACAACAGTCATCCTGACCCCCGTCGCCTGCCAACTACGATTCTTTCGACCTCTATCATAATACAACGGTCTTTCCAACTTCCGTCACTCGCCGACTACATTCCCCGCCGATTACGGTCCTCCCGACCTTCATCGCCCGCCGACTACGGTCCTCTCAACCTTCGTTGCCCTCCGACTACGGTTCTCGCGACCTTCGTGGCCCGTCAACTACGATCCTCTCAACCTTCGTCGCCATATAACAGTCCTTCTGACCTATGTCGCTTGCCGACTACAGTCCTTCAGACCTTTGTCGCCATACAACGGTCCTTCTGACATATGTCGCTCGTCGACTATGATTCTTCCGACCCCCGTCACCCACCGAATATGGTTCTTCTGATCTACTTCGCTCGCCGACTATGATCTTGCCGCCGACACAAACATATCAACACTGATTCTTCGAACTCCTATTATACAATACACTATATATGATGTATATTTGCTACTTCGATCCAAGGCCTTCCTCCTAAGGAAGGACCTCATTTGTAATCAATTGCAAGCACTAGTGGATTCATTCAAACTGGGTCAGGCCCCATGGTTTTTCCCCCATTTTAGGGGTTTCCACGTAAAAACTCTGGTGTCTCTTATGAACGCTACACCCTCTCTTTTTTCTGCTTGTGTGCTGGATCTTCGTACAAAGCTATGCCATTATATTTTATATTTCTCTACCGCCGCGAATATTCCAGGACGCAACAACAGTCAATTGAATGTCTAGTCAAGACAAAACCTATGATGTTGAAGGCGATACAATTTGAGTCCAAATGAACCAGAATTAAGCATTTAAAGCATATTTAGAAACTTTAAGATATTACTTGAAGCACAAATGATATTCAAATCATATATGCTTATAATCAAATTGAGCGACTCAATAAGATGAATCCATTAGCAAACTAAGTTCATTTGATTCCAAGCTATTTATAGCATTTGAATGTTGAATAATTGATCTAAGTTTTAAGGATTTAACAAAGGTCATATAATTGCGTGTTATAAAATGTTGATTGAATTTAATAAAATACAACTCTAAGAAAATTATAAATAATAGTCTCATTCTAAACATGAGGGAATTTAGAGATTTAAAAACTCTAGAACTCTTCACGACATTTGATACAATTTGAGTCCAAATGAATCAGAATTAAGCATTTAAAGCATATTTAGAAACTTTAAAATATTACTTGAAGCACATATGATATTCAAATCATATATGCCTATAATCAAATTGAGCGACTCAATAAGATGAATCCAACAAACTGAGTTCATTTGATTCCAAGCTATTTATAACATTTTAATGTTGAATAAATGATATAAGTTTTAAGGATTTAACAAAGTTCATATAATGGAGTGTTCTAAAATGTTGATTGAATTTAATAAAATACCACTCTAAGAAAAGTATAAATAATAGTCTCATTCTAAACATGAGGGAACTTAGATATTTGAAAAACTATAAAATTCCTCAAGACATTTGATACTATAATTACCACCAGTCCTTGCCACCATACGATTGTGTCATTCGATCGCTGCCTTTCAATTGTTACCATCTAACTATCATCGTTTGACTTTCATAGTCAATTCTGCATCATCCAACCATCATTATCTGACCACCATTGTTCGATCAATATTGTATGATCAACATCGTTCATTTATCATCATCATTTCTGAACTTCTTTTATCATAATCTCTGCTAGAACTCTAAGAGATCAAGCAAGCACTTGCAATTTTATAATCACGCATTCTTTAGTTGTGGGGAAGACTAGACTTTTAAAATTAAAGAAAATAGTGGATTATTTCAATTAGATCAAACACCAAGAATATTCTTGGTCGGAACACTAATTAACCTCTAATTAGAAATCTCAGCCAATTTCCAACTCTCAGACTTGATTGATGTTTAGATCAAAATCGACTAATTAGTCAAAATATAGTTCGCCTTTTTTTTAAGCATAATTATTATATATTATATATTATATATATATATATATATATATATATTATATATATATTATATATATATTTATATTATTTTTTTAGGAGGAGATGTATTTTATTGCGAATCAGAGGTGACCGGCCGCGGTCTGGGCCATCATTGCATCATGAACCTGCAGATATTCCTGGCTATGATGATCTAACTACGTGTCAAATTGTGATTAGTTTTATGGTCGGAGATAACCCTACTCTGAGTCATTTTGGATCAGTTGACTGTGGTCGTTGCGTCCGAGCAGCCAAGATCGATCGAGCGCTAGGGTTTTGGTCGCTACCTTCAGGGTTTGCGATTTTTGGATCGAGGTTAGCAATCTTGCTAGTTCTCCTCTTCTTGTTTACGTTTTTTATGGATTCGTTCTTTCTTTCCTTATAATTATTTATAAATTTGTATTTTGCAAGTGCGATCTGAACTTGGAGAATTTCTTCTGGGAAGTTAGGAAAATCTCAAGGTTGTTTTGCGTTTCAATAGTGGTTATTTTCTCTATTTTCATGATCCTTTACGGTGAGATATTGCTGTTAATGGCTTACTTTGTTTCATCACTGGGGTAATCCATAAATCTTGTTTTTGAAGTAAACCCCTTGCCCTTTCTTTAAATAAGTCTGCATCTTTTCTGTTCTACATGCAGTTTCTTTTTTAAAATGTTACTAATGCTCCATAATCTAAGAGATCATCAAAATTTGAAATTTCTATAAAAATTTGAAATTTCTATAAAGTGTTTTTAAAATCACTATCAGTTCTCAACACAATGAAGTTGAATTGATGGAATGCTGGAAAATCAACCTTCCTCTAACTAAATATATGATTTCACTAGTGCGAAGTCTTCTTAAAAGGGGACCTTTGATTGTTGGATTAGTTCATGAAGGTTGCTGCCAATCTGATTAGCCACTTTAAAGATGTTTATGAGGAGGAACTGCTCTCATGATTTGGCTTGAGATCATGGAAAGATCCAAGAGACCGTTTTCATTTAAGTATTTACGACCTGATCTCTTGATGGAGATTACTAGTAGTGGTTGATCAAGATTGGGATATAAAATATGCATTGTTGAATGATGATAACGATAGCATGATAAGCATGCCCAACTGACCTTATTAGTCCGACCAAGGTCTGAGATGAATTTTAACTTTCAAAATTGTTCAAAATAAGTTTATATTTTTAATTTTAAATTCTAGATTTGCGGAATTAGTTCCCTTTTTGCGAGAAGAGAAAATGCTAGTTTGAATTTGTTTGTTTGTATGCTATGCAATAAAAGTCAATATGAGTCTCTCTCAAAAACTTTTTTTCCTTTTGTTTCTGAATTTATTTGCGCATCAATGCCACCATCTCTCCCATATTATTGTTCCTTAATTTCAATATTTGGGCAAGGATCTAATTGTTGACTCTAAGTTGAGCTTTACTTGGTTAAGTTCACAATAAGCTCGAGCTTGATTAATAGCTTGACTCTTTTTAACTATTAATGCCATGAACTAGGTAGATTTCTTGCATAGAGTTAAGTTAGGTCGAGTGTGAACATGTCTCATGGCCTATTAACTTGAGCTCATAAATGAATCAAGTTTGAGCTAGGTCGCAAGTTGGATCGACTAAGTTACATTCCCTACTCTTGGGAAAAGTATGGAAAAGAGAAAATTAGTGGGAATGGGAATCACTTTAGGTTAGGAAAAATAAGGGAAAAGCTTAATGGAATTTAATTTTAAAGCGAACATGCTTTTTAAAATGATTTAAAATCATCGATGCCGATTTAATGTATAATGAACTCAAAAAACTACATACTAATTAAAGGAAGATGGAAATGATAGATTAAGAAAATTAGCCACATAAGAATGCTTGATGTTTTAACAAGGAAAGTATCTATGCTAGAGGGGTTTTAGGTCTCATGCTTGAAGGATCAAAATTTGGGAATACCATCCTTAATAAAAGTTGTTCATGCTATTACTATCTTACATAAATCAAAATATTCTTATTAGTCAATAAAAAAATCAAGGACAGTAACAAGCTATTAATAAATTACTTATGCATTGGCAATAAAAAATATCATTGGATAAAATAATAAAGTTATTATATGGCAAAAATTAAATTGCTCAATATCATGACAAATAAAAATTCATATTTTTGTCTACATTAGAAATACTATTTCCTCATACTTGTTTATTAGATGTCTACATTTATAGACGTAGCCAATGATGTTTCCAATAGCATGCATCGTAGCTTTTGAGAATTCTTATTCAATGAAGATGCTTTATATGTCCATTACAAACATTTGTTATTTGATGTAGGATATTCTTGGGTTTTGGATATCTAATGCAAAAAAGTTGAATTTAGATTTAGATGCAGCTAATCTAGTCAAAAATATGCAATTTTTGCGGGAAATAAGTTTATGATCCTAGAACAATTGAATACAACTTTTGATGAAAATTGAAAATAGTATCCCCTTCAGATGAAAATGTTTTGATCTTTTACT
Organism: Dendrobium nobile; assembly: GCA_022539455.1. Classification (NCBI taxonomy): domain Eukaryota; kingdom Viridiplantae; phylum Streptophyta; class Magnoliopsida; order Asparagales; family Orchidaceae; genus Dendrobium; species Dendrobium nobile. Next base: position 35,831,908 of record CM039730.1, read on the forward strand.
AGAAATTGATGGCATGAAAGCTAAGGATTTTGAAAGCCACCCTAAATAAAAAATATTTAAGTTTTATGCAAAGAAAGAAAATCAGATTGTAGTGAATTGGATGTCATTCAATTATGATTTCAATGAATGAGAAAAAAATAAAAATAATATAATAGATAGAGGAAAGGAAGAATGGAACATAATTAACCCAAAAAAGTCTCTCAATGGATCAAGGTGATATCTTCAAAATTTCCTAAATCTCACAGTTGTAGAGGAGATATTAATCCTAAGAGAGAGAACAATTTCTACATGTAAAAGTATTAAGCCATTAAAGTCTCTTTTTGTATGATCATGCATTTATTTTTAGCCTTTTGGAATGCAAAATAGGATTTGAGAAAATTGTAGAAAAAAGGGGCTAGAAAGTTTGAGTTGTTTATTTCTTAATTGGGAATTATGCACAAAACTAATATGAAGAATAATTTGCTAATGACTATAAATACAATAATTCAAAAAAAAAAAAAACCAGCAGCTATCCATCCACATTGGGGCTTGCTTTATTGCGTCAATTGTATCCCCGTAAAGCTCTTTTATTTTCTTTCTTCTGCATGGATTCGTGGGAGAGTTGTTTCCTTGCTTCTACAAGGGAATTTGAGGCCTTATTCCTTATTAGTCTTTCTTGTCGGCCCCAATAGGCCCTTCAACAACCCTTACCCCTCTTTAAATTGGGTGGTATGGGTATGCCATCCCAAGTTTATTTACAATATTTTTGAATGTGGTGCTGTAGAGTCCTTTAGTGAATATATCAGCAACCTAGTTTTCTGTTAGAGACATCCAAAGCGCAAAATTAAATCTCTTCTTCTCTTTTATGAAATATTTATCCACTTTCACATGTTTGGTTCTATCATGCTGCACACCATATTTATCGTCATAGTATATTTTCATAAGCTCTTCCCGCTTACTTTTCTTTTCTTTTTAAATAATATTAATCCACAACTCACACATACTTGGAGCAATTGCTCTTAATTCAGATTTAGCGTTAGACCTTGAAAACACATGTTGTTTCTCACTTCTTGTAGATAATCCTTTCCTTAGGGTTTAATTTAAGGTACCTAAGAATTTATAAGTTGTTTGAAGGCAAGCTGTTTTTGATTTGTGCATAAATGACATATAAGATTTTTTATAAAGGCGATGTTTAGATGGGTGTGACATATATATATATATATATTAATTTTCAATTAATTTTTAATATTGTCTCGTGTTCACCTCTATTATTTCATTCTTGTGTTTAGTTTCGTCTTTGTTCAATTGGAGTTTCGCAAGGCTTATAATCATTTATTTTTTGTTTCCCATGACATATTTTTGTTGAGAATGAAATTTTCTTGTTATGACTGAGCATCTTTTATACCCAAAAAGTATTTGAGTTTTCTCAGCTCTTTGATTCAAAATTTTAGGAAGTTTTTTCCGGAGTTGCTTATTTTTTGTCATCACCTGTAATAATTATATTACCAAAATATATATTGAGAAATGAAAATTTTTTGATTATTATTGTTCTTCATTAAGGGAGTATGGTCTCTTTGATTTGCTTGTATCTTGCTTTAATCATGAATTTTGTAAATATGCCATACCATATTCTTTGGGATTATTTAGGACCATTGTGAAAGAGCTATCAAGCCCTGGTGGAGGATCATATAGACTTATTATAAACATCTTCCATGTAAGAATGCTTTTTCTACCACATATTATTATATTTTCCATCTGAGGTTAGTGATTTGAGATATTAGGATGTGAATTGTATTCATTTTTGCAACATGAGCAAATGTTTCTTGATAATGAATTTCTTGGGGATTGAGTATATCATTTCGCTACTAATCTTGTTTTATGTCATTCCAGGCTTCTATCTGTACTATATTTTAATGAAACTTCATTTGCATCCTATAGTTTCTTTCCCCTTTGATAGTCTAACTGTCTTGCACGAGTGATTTTTACTAGAGCATTTATATCTTCTTTCATGACAATCTTTAAATTCTTATTTTCAAGTGTCTCAAATAGGATTTGTGAAATTAGAGTTGATGCTTGTAAGGCTTATTTGTAGGAGGAAACTTTCAAAAGGATGTTTATTGGGCGATGAGATACATAGGAGTGGTGTTTGGTTGATTATTGCTACCTAATGATGGATCCTAGTCTTGAGCTTGATGGATACTTTAGTTGGGCTTGTTCTTCCTTCTATAAACCTAAAGAGGTATAATGATTGGACTTTCGAAAGTTGGAATGTCAAGATAGAAGATATTAGCTTCATCGAATTTATTTTCTAGTTGGTTACTCTCCCCATAGAGATTAAGTTTGTTTGAAAAAAAAAATTATTTTTCATCAAAGATGACATATTTTAAAGTGATAATATGTTTGGGTGTTTAGATGATAACACTTATTTCATTTTTTAGTGGATGAATACTCAATAAAGATAACTTAGAGGTTAAGCTTACCCATATGTTATTTGTGATTTGTGTATGCGGGCATAAGTAATACACCCAAGGAATTTTAGAGGAAATTTTAAGAGTAAGTTATTTGCAAGGAAGAGTTTTTTCAGGTATTAGAACATTTGAAGCTATCACTCTTGAGGAATTTAATTGATTATGTATGTGGTGGTTAGAGAAAACTTGTACCAGTATGTTTTTGGAACTTGATATTTGAAAAGAAGTGTCATGTTGAATTCCATAAGGTGAACTTTTTTCTTTCTGCCACTCATGATGGTGGGGGATGTCAGCATAGGAGGATTCGTGAATGAGACACTTTATAGAAGAAAGAATATAATGTTTGATTAAAGTATCTATTGATATTATCTGTCTGAAATAACTATATATTAGCTTTGAATTGATTTTTTTTAATTATGGTATTGAACATGAGGTAAATAATGTTGACATATCATTTAATATAACTATATCATTCGAGTTCACTCATAAAAAAAAGGTGACAAGTGTGGCTTCAAAAATATTAGGGATTTTGAAGGGTCCCCAATTATTAGAATGAATTGTCATAAAAAGATTAGAGGATGTAGAATCACTTTTAGAAATGGAAATACAATGATTTTGATAATTTTATAAGTTACACGATGAAAATTTTTAATGTTCATATTCATAAAAAGGGTAAAGAAACATATATTATAGGGTTTTGAAAGGGGAGTGTCCTAGTTTAGAATGATGCTCCCATATGGTTTTTGTATTGAGAGTAAAAATGAAGGATTATGACAAGTGATTTTTGTCTTGAGGAAGATATAGCCATTTTTTTCTAGCTCAGCTAATTTTTTTCCTCGTCCGAGGCCTTAAAAACACATACAAATTGATTATTAAAAACATATTACTTTGTAGTTGTGATCTTTGGTGGTTTTATGAATTGATAGAATATTTATTGCAAGATAAGGAATATGTAGTATGTTGTCGAGGGTAAATGTGAGAGAAGTTAGAATATTCCCTTTACCTGCAGCAGTTGTTAACAACCACTTTTTTTATTACTAGGTTAGAGTTTGTAGGTTTGGAAAATGTTAAGTGGCTCTTGAATATGAAATTTAAGTTTTAGGGGAATCATTTGATGCATTAAAAATACAAGAGCTAGAAGTTGTATCATTTTGAGTTAAAGCACAATCCAAATGATTTTTCTATTGAGTTGAGTAAATTATTGAGCTTGTCAATTTCTTTTGGATTGAGCCATTTGATTTTACAAGACGGGCTTGCAACCTTAGTTCATAAATCTTGATTTTGTAGTAGAACATGTATGACCCATTGATTTCAGGCATAACGGTATTCCATAATCATGTCATGATCATGAACTCAACTTTATCATAAAGTACAAATTTAAGATCTTTCAGCTTCAGAGAAAGATCCACACGATGATGTATCTTTCTCTTCCTTTTAGAAAAGCCTCAACAATTTCGGGCCACTTTAGATAGTATCTTCCATTCAAGTGATATGTGGCTTGAAGCCCTAGAATTATTTTTTTATCTAGTTTACATAACTAATAATGGTTAACTCCTTGGAAAGGGAAGTCAAAGAAACCAATCTTGAGTTTTTTATTCCTTCGGTGGGTCTTTATATGCAAACCTATGTTGAAAATAATTGGAAATAATTAAATCTAATAATTCAAAAGCACAAAAAATAACTCCAACATCTGTTCACCCTATGGACCTTGCTGGATGTGCCAAGTCACAACGTAAGTAATCCGATTGCATGTTGATCCATGAGAGAGGTGTTTCTATGCTTAGACGAGATCCTTGCCTAGTCTTACCTTCCTAGCCTTTTCCGCTGGCCCCACTAGGTTCACTATCCCTACTTGGCCCTTTTGTATTTCAACAAAATTTAATGAGAAAGAAGCTACCAAAGAAAAATTGTAGTCACACCTGGAAGATTTGTGAAACTTACTACTAATCCACTAAACTTGCTATGTCCAGATGGAGCTTGCTACTTTCACTGGTAATCAACTGAGTGAAAACTGTTGAAATAGTCACGTCAATCCTACACAACATATAGAAAACCTAAATGATTGTTGAAGTTTAATATCCACAAGCTAAATCATAGCTAAAGAAACCTCGCCAAAATAAATAAATAACTAATAAAAACCTTAGGAATAAGATTAACATTATACCTCCAAATTCAAACTCCAATTGACACAGCTAACTTATTACAATTGAAATACTAAATTCAAAATGTTTATTGTAAAAAAAATATTTTTCTTTTTGACGACTATAGATTTGATAATTACATGACTAATTTTATTCTGTTGTAATGCTAGATGTGCTTGGAAATTCCATGGACATCTCATCTCTTGTATCTCCAGCATCCTTAACTTCTTATGGTGGTTATCTTGGACAAGTTTAGTGATTGTTTTTGGACTCGATTTCTTGTTGCCTTTCATTGAGGAAGCACTTAATGCTCGATTTTCATTTTGTTGTTATTACTTAATGTTTTGCGCTAATTAAAGCTAACTTTCCATTCCGAGCTCATTGGTTCATGTCCCTGTTGTTTTATGTATTTATTTCTTCTTAATTCAACAACACCTGAACTTGCAGTTTACAATGATGAGGCCGATCTTCTGTGGTAATGTTGAATTGATGCTCGACAGTCTGAGATTGAGCGACTTTTCAGCAGATATGGAAGGGTTGATAGAGTAGATATGAAAGTCAGGTAAGTTAGTTTCTTATCTTGATAAAAATGCCATTATTGAATTTGAATTTTTATGCTTTTGTTCTGAGTTCTGACCATGACAATCATCTCACTTATTTTGTTTACCTTTTACAAATCTTTTATGCATTTCATTTTTGCTCTCGCTCACTTGACAGTATAATTGATCATTTGGGACTCTCTGCTAAATTTTAGAGCACATGGTCATGATGTGTCAGACCAAAGCTATGAAACGACATTAATGCCTATGGTGGTTTGGTATAGATTCCAATTTTAACTAATGCTCTTTTGATTATGAACCATGTTCAGCTAGATATGTCAAGGTATATTATATATATATATATATATATATATATACTCTGTCGGCTATCATGAAATATGAAGGAGGAAGGAGCCGGTGATTAGATTTTGGGAGTGGCTGTTGCAGCTTGTTTTTGGATGATGAAAGGATTATAAGGATTATAACATGGATAGATGTTAATTGTTTCCCAACAGCTATGTGTTTCTTTACTTCAAATTTTAAATGGCAAGGCTTCATTTTTCTTTATTGAATCTGAGTCGCATAGTACATTTTTTTTTTACTTGGCTGTGTTTATTCGACAAAATAGATATGGTCATTTCAATAAATGCTGGTGGTTACGGCATTCGGTCTTTAGAGTGCCAGGAGCATTCTTAATGCCATGTAGACAATGTTGGAATAATATGGTCATTTCTGGACGCAATCAAGTTTTGATGAAGGTCTACTTGTGGAGTTCTGATGGGGAATTAGAGCTAGGCAAAATTTTAAAACTGTTTTTTGACGTTTAAGCTCCTGTACTCAACATTGTCTTTGCCGCAGGAATGTCTTGGAACTCCCATGGGCTGTGCATCGCCTTTCCTGCCTGTGCGTGAGTTTATCTTATTGTCCTTTTCCGGAGACCCCATCTGAACCACAATTTGCAATGACATTTCATTATTTCGGAAATGTTTTCCAAGATACCATTGCCTCCTATTCCATGACTTTTACCCAGCCTCCTTATCCAATCATGTTTTCCATATTGATGTGGCGACTGGCTGGAGAATGGATGGAGAAGGCCTCCTCTGTTCCATGGCCTACAGTTGTTGTTCCGTGACATCCCTTAGTACATAAAAAGATGTCTCTTCCTGATTAATCTGGACACTAGCTTTAGCTTTTACTCCATGGGCAGGCTTTGTAAGGGACTGATCCAACTCAATTTCATAGGTGAATTCTGTCTGGAAGGTTGTATTCTCTTACAATGTCTTCTTTATACTTTTGTTTTACAGGGTTTGCTTTTGTTTACATGGAAGATGAGCGCGATGCTGAGGATGCAATCCGTGGACTTGATCGGAGAGAGTTTGGAAAACAGGGACGCCGACTTCGTGTTGAGTGACGAAGGTAGAAACCAATCCTTGTCCATGTAATGACTGTTTTTGCTTTATGCTATTCAGTAAAAACTCTTTGGCTTCCTTTTGTAGCAAGAACGTGGTGGTAGAAGGTCTGTTAGTTCGAGAAGATCGGCAGCTAATTCAAGGCCTTCAAAACATTGTTTGTTATAAATTTTGACCCAATTAATACTAGGACAAGGGACTTGGAGAGGCATTTTGAACCATATGGTAAACTCGTGAATGTTAGAATCAGAAGAAATTTCGCCTTCATCCAATTCGAGACACAAGAGGATGCAACCAAAGCTTTGGAAGCTACGAACATGAGGTTCATATCAGCACTTCGTCTGCTCAACTTTAATATTAAGCTTCACTCAATATGAGTTTTACAACCCAATGGTCGAGGAAACATATTTTTGGCAAAAGGAAACTAGATTTTCTATTGTCCTTTTTTTTTTATCTCTCTTAAGCAAGGCAAGCATGAAACAAACTTATGTTGTATTTTTTGCTGTTATTGGTCATTGCTCTCCCTGCCTATTGGTGATTAGTTGAATTAACTGGCTCCAATAAAACAGTAACTTATGATGCTTTAACTTTTTTTTACACACTGATTCATCAAGAAGCCTGATCCTTAGTAGTCCTTGTTCAAAAAAAAGAAAAAAAAAAAAGAAGAAAAATCATAACATTAAAACAAGTAGTAAGGATGCACTTTATTTCCTGTTCTTAGAAAAGTTGAATACATACTGTAATTAGCTTTATAAATCTCATGAACAAATAAAGGACCGATTCTCTTGTAGTTCTCTAGTTGGAAAATCAGTTAATTGTAGAACAAGAAGATATAGAATTCAATTATACTATATAAATTACATAGTGATACATCTACAGAATGCGGTGATTCACAGAGGACATAATTAGCATATTTGCAGCAGGAAACTATATATTGAGAAGTGCTCGCTTTCTCCACTTCTTATGTATTTTGAATGATATCTGCTGTGTTCAGAAATAATCTTTGTTTACCTATTTTTAAATAATATAATCCATAACCAACCCCGCCCCTAAAACCAAAACCTTAATATCAAAATGCTAAATCTGGATTACCCTAAAATCTTTAAAATTACAACCTAAACCTACATCTTAAAACCTTAAACTCCAACATTAAACCCTTAAAGCATCCTAAATGCCTCAGCCCTATTTTTAACTATATTGATGGAAAGTCTTAGTTTTATTTTCATGCTCTGAATTTGGATTTACAGACGCTTTTTCATGCTCTGAATTTGTAATTGGTGAAGCCTTGTCAGGCAGGAACCTTCATCTATCCAGAACTAGTTTCTATAGTCAATCTAAATTCATTTAATGTGGTTATCAAATCTAAACCATCTGTGAAGGCTTTATGTGTTAAACTTTGCTATGGCTTTTTCTAATATTTTATTTTATTTTTAACGGTGATCAACGATAGGTGGATTTGTAGGTCGGTTCCTCCATACACCTTTGCTCTTCATTATAGTGTACTGGCTGTTGTTGATCCATCATAATTTTATATCTCTACAAACTGACTTTAATATAATTTTTTTTCTTCTGTTTAACTAAATTCGATGAGCATTTTGTACTTTGCTGCAAGCTATGATTTAATTGTTGAGTTCCAGATCCGCTGCTTACTGAATTGATTTGAATGCAAGCTACTGAATGCTCTGGCTATCCAAATTTAATATTTAGAACTGTAGAAGCAATATTTGCTTAAAGCTCAAAAGGGGAAGCACTTCATCTGTAGCTTACCTTTTAGATCAATTGTTATATGTTAATTAATTGAACTTATTTCTTGTATTTGAGCTTCTTGCCTTCATCTTATGTTGTATCGTTAATATTCATGTTTTTTCTACTTGGTGAAGTTTTTTTAGGATATTTATAAATGATTTTTCAGCTAACTTATTACCCTAACTTGGATGTGCAGTAAGTTGGTTGATCGTGTTATTACTGTGGAGTATGCTGTTCGTGATGATGATGATAATAATAATGATGATGGTAGAAGAAATGGTCACAGCCCTAACGGAGAGGCAGAGAGTATTCTTCTCCTGATAGAAGAGGCCGTGGTCGATCTGCAAGTCCATATGGAAGAGGCTTGGAAAGGGATAGTCCTGATTATGGCCGTGGTCCTAGTCATATAAGCAGCCTGATCCAAGAAGTCCTAAAAATGATAGAGCTGGAAGTCTGTTTATGAAAGATATCGCAGGTTTACTTTGTTAACAAATTCTTTTCTTTTGAATGTGTGTGCTGCTTTTCTTTCTTTCTGCTTCCAGTTGATCCTTCTTTGCGGCATCTTTGAATTGCAGCCGATCACGAGGAAGCGAGGAATGATATATGATATTGGATTTTTGGTACCACCAACTAAAGAGGATTGCACTTTTGATTCCGATGCATTGCTCTCTGCAAGGAAGGAGCTGTATGCCATTTCGTTTAATGAATTTCTTTTCTTATTAGTTAGTCTTGGATAGTCTGTGGTTATTTAAGTTATTGGTTTCTTACTGGCATTTAGAAACTCATCCGCTTTGTGACCATTGTATTTGTCAAGACAAGGCCACGCTGATGAGTGAATATTTTGATGTGCCTTTCAGATTTGTTGAAGTTATGTAGGTCTATTGGGTTTGTTGTGATGACAGAGCTCTTAATTTTATCATAATTCTAATCTTGCTGGAACTGTTTGCATTTTTTTTCCATATATTTTTGTGTTTCTTTGTGTCTAGTATTTTGACTATCTGCCTGTGCTGGTATT